>JAQGAW010000284.1:0-33907 GCA_034698025.1 Phthiracarus crinitus
TAGTCTAAATTAAAGGTTGCATATATTTATTATATAATATAAATAAGTTATGCGATGATATAAATTTTATAAATTTTATATGTATAGTTATCTTCTATCAGTGACATATTGAATTGAAAATATGATTTATAAATAAATACCTAAAAAATGGTTTCCAGAGTAGTTTACAAAAAATACCATAAATAATGGATTCAATAATAGGCAATGAATAATTTTCAGATTAAAATACCTAATTCTAATTGTGAAAGTTTTAAATTATTTTTCACATTTTTAAATAAAATTATTGTCAATATCTATATTTTCAATAAAAAGTATTAAAATGAACAATACATTCATTATTTAGTGAAAGAAATTTGTGATTTGTATTTATTTGGAGATAATAATATAAATTGAGTTTATAAGTGCATTATTTAACTTATGATTAAGGACAACCAAATTCGGGTTCGCCCGAATCCCGATTGTTTTTTTATAATCCTTCTGGACATCTATAAAAGCTGTATATATGAAGAATTAAGTAATTTAAAACCTTTTTAATTTTCCCGAATCCCTCGAATTTGCCCATTTTGCTCCAATAGCCCGAATTTTCATTCACCCGAATTACCACGAATTGTTTAACTTTTATCAAAAAATATCAATAGTTTTGTTAAAATTTAAGTGATATGCCCAAATCTGACAAATTTAACTTTTAAAAATATATTATTCAAAATTGATGAATTTTTAAAGGAGAATGTCTTAAAACATCGAAAATATTTCAATTTTGTTAATTATTTTCACCCCGAAAATGCCATTTTTGATGCCCCGAATTTGGTTGCCCTTACTTATGATACTTACAGTCAAACACACTAGTATTAAGAAATCACAGATAACTAAACATAAAAGTTATCACAGATGGTTTCGTTATACAAAACTATTAAGAAAACAGAAAACAGGCAAAACTTTAAAAAAATTAATATTCATTCTTATAAGCTTTAAATTTTGTATTATATTAAATGTTATTTATATCAAATTTTTTTCAATCATACGCTACTATTATGTAATTTTTATTTAAAAAATTTAAAACTTTAGTATACATACACATACATCGCATTTCACAAATATTTATTTAATATTATTTTTTTCGTTTAATTTTAAGTAAATATGTTTAATTATAATTGTAGATTTTAATCAGTATTAATTTGAATCCGCATCAAACTGAAAACAAAGAGAAGTTATAAAACTATTCCGCGTTTTTAAAGGTTTTGCCTATTTTCTTAATAGTTTTGTGTAACGAAACCATATGTGCGAACTTTTATGTTTTGTTATGTGTGATTTCTTAATACTAGTGTGTTTGACTGTAACACGATGTTTTATTTTTATTAGTTGTAAAGCGTTGCAATATTTCAAAATCATTTATAATAAAAGCGTACATAAATCATAAGATTAGAAATAAAATATATTTTTATTAACTCCTAAGCTTAAAGTGTTAGCAATTTTGTCAATTATAATGAGTACGATAGTAAAAAGTCTTAGAGTATTAGTGGTGAGGTATCTTACAAAAGCACAGATTACTACAATATATTGCTCTTTCTATTGTAAATCGAAGTTTGTTTTTATTGTGGCGTAAACACATATTTTAATTTATTAACTGTTACCTGACATTTAATTTGTCAATTTATTCCATCGTGCATATAGAATATAAATGCAAATTAGTGTTTTAAAAATTTTTATTTTAAAGTGAAAAAGATTTTTAAATATCATTCATGGAATTCCTTATTCTATAAGAAACTCTGTTAAAAGTTTTGTTTTTGACTAAACTAACACACAATATGTTATAATGCAGTTGTTTTCAAAATTTTTAATATTTTTATTTTCGACGGCCCATAGTTTTAATCGCAACCCATAGTTTGGGAACTTCTGTGATAATGCATAATTTATTATGAACATATTGTACTGTATTGTATAACTCAATATTTATTAATAATATTTTTTACTTAAAAGAATATTTATGTGTATAAAAAATAGTTAAAATTCGGGTACAAACAACTTCATTGAGCATCAGTGAATAGAATATAAAATATATAAACATTGAAATAAAAATACTGTATTATTTTGATTACTAAAATTAGAATTGAATTTAGTTCAAAATATAGATAAAACCGAAAGGTATCACAGATATGAATTACCTGGCGTTCATTTGGACAAACAAAAAAGTTCAACAACAGGAGATGTGATATACTTATACAATATTGATTTAGCGTCAGAAGGATTCTATATGTGCGAAGTGAGCGCTGATCACACTTTTCAAACACTAAAACTTGAAAGCTATTTGACAGTTTTAGGCAAGTAATTACTTTAAAATAATGTTTCCGTAAAGAATTTTATAATAAGAGTTTATGACAGTTCCTCCAACACGACCGCCTCTAATATATGGCACAAGAATCCATTATAGAGTCGGAGAAGTGTTTTCTGGCTATTGCTACACATTTTTCTCGAAACCGAAATCTCAAATAAAGTGGTATATTAATGAAGAAGAAGCGCCAGAATTTTATTTAACCAATTATAACGATTCTACGTCTGGATTGCGATTCACTATCGAAAGAACTCATTTTGTTAAACGAAAGCTACGCATTCGGTGCATGGCATATATCGATACACAACTTGAACGTAAAGTATCTTCTAATTCAATAAATAAAGATCTTTTAGTTATTTGAGGCTATTATATAAAGTAAAAAATAAATTTCACATTCTAGTCTGTGTTCTTATAATTCAGAATTCAAATTCTTTCAAACCAAGTTATAATTAAGTTATAGTAATAGGCAATGAAATTTCAAAATATTTATTAAAATTGAATTAAAATCAATTATTCTAAATAATTAGATATTTTAAAGTTAGTAACCATTCGTTTAAAACCTTTGTGTACATTCAAAAGAATTTATTATCAATTTTTCTTACATCATAAAAGCTTATTTGCTAATAGAGGAAAATGGACACACCTTTACAGTAATACTAAAAGAAACCCATACAATATTCCGATACAATAATAAGCTTGTACTGAAGACAACACTTCCTGTACGAACAATAGCGTTGCGGTTCAAAAAATTTTTAATAAGCATTTGGGTTTATATTGTACTTTTTTTGTTAATAATAGTTCAAAAAAATTTGCATTAACCGAACTGATATTAACCTATTTAAATGTTTCTTTACCACAACTTTCTAAAAAAGGAAGAATTAATTATATAACTTATTATAACTTTGTTGAACAGTGATCAGCGAAGAAGCAGTAATTAGTGGCATTCACGACGAAAGTGACGCCCCGTTAATCACTGGATTAGAATCCAATTATAAGATCGGCGACTATTTAAATGCTAACTGCGTAATGCCTGCATTGATGGATCAATCATCGTATCCTCAATTGCAATGGTATATTCACAATGATAAGGTAAAGTCAATACAAACTAACGAATAATAGCAAGTATTGAATATAATTTGATAGAAAAAATATCATACAACATAACATTCGTTCAGCATTTTTCTCTCTATTCTGTTTGATATGAATAGGCAAATGTATTATTCGAGAAACGATATCCTATTAAGAACACAATTGGATTGAGATTTCGCATAATGCCGTATCATCTCGACGACAATAGCAGCTTAGTTATTAAATGTAGTGCTACGCAACTCATCATACCTCATCAGATACGGAAAACTCATAAAACTGGACTAAATAAGCCAACAAACGATAGAAACGATAGCATCGCTATAGTAATAGTTACACATATAAATCGCATTTATTATATCAGCTATATTTTGATATTAAACGCATATTTTATGTATCGAATATAACTTAGTTAATAATATTCCGATAGCTATAAATCAAACGAATAAGTTGTTATACAGTATACGTTGTTTCGCGTTTTTACGATTTGAATTACTGATACTGTGTGAGTTCAAACTGCAATTTCCTTTTCAAGTATTTTAAACCTTATTCCGTCTTCTTTACTCTAATACTGGAATACCGGTAAGCTTACGAAACAACCTTAACATATCAAATATAAGTTAATACAGTTTTCCTTTAATGTTTGCTGTATTCCAACTAAACTCTAAAATATTGAGTTAAATAAATATTTCATTTCGTATATGAAATTTATTGTGCAGAATATATGGATCAAACATACAGAAAATCTGTATAATGCATACAAGGAGTAAAATATTCTTTGGGAAAAACTCGAAAAACTTCTGTGCACATTTATTTAATAAAAGAGTACATAAAATTGATTTGATGTGTTAAATTAAATAATATAATGAACATAAGTTTAAAAAACTTTTTTAACTTGAAAATTCTTTGAGAAACGTAAGAATTCTTTATACGGTAATTCAATGTTTGACTCACAGAATAATTTGAGAATAAAATTACTTAACTATCTTAAACTTAAAGAATATTTTACTCCTTGTGTATACTCTATTTGTTTTTATAATAAAAAATCGCGAAACTGACAAATATTATAAATAGAAACAAAAATAAAAAGCAATATTTTATATTAAATAAAAAAGTTTGACCAAATCTTTGTATTAAATAAACATAATGTTGTATTAATTTGCGAGATATAGTGTGTAATATTGTTTAAATATAAGCTTATAAATGATTCAAATTTGAAACACAATTATTATACATGATATGTTACACAACCAATTTAGTGATATTGTTTTGATATGTGATTAAATAATGATAAAATTACGTTATTACTAAATTAATTATTACCTTAAATATTAACTTATTCAACTTTATAAATATACTATACAACGGCTTATTATTTTACGGTTTGCACGTATGTACACAATTTTAGTATATTAGCCTTTGTTTATTAACTGTCCATTAATCAGTCAATATTCTCTGTTGCAACTTATTAACAGAAGGTAATGTGAAATTTTGAAAAATTGTCGATAAAATCCAATAAAATTTTCATTTGCGTGTCCAAACTTAACGCTTAATTTGATCATATTGTCAATAATCTGACTTTAAAAAGAAATAGCCTTAAATCGCTGTATTTCATTGAAATTGATTTTATTTAAAGAAACCAAACCACAAAAAAACTTCAAAAGATTAAAGATTTCTTGAGGTTATTGATTGCTTAACTGCAACACAACTTAATAATCTATTCTTTAATCTTATGTGATTATGAAATACGTTTCCACCGGAAACATAAATTTTTATGCGCTACTTTTTTTAATTACTAAGAATTTTTAAAAAAATAATTACAATGAAAAAGAAATAATTAAGTTTATATTAAAAGGAAAGTTTAATTACAAAAAATTTAATACAATAAAGGTTGGCAATACTACGGATATGGTTATTATACTTATTATATACGGTATAATAGGTTATGAATATATAAAGTGTTTAAATAAACTTTGAATATACTTAAGTAAAATACGGAAAGGCATAATTAATATCCTTATGCATAACGTACAGGTCTACCTATTGTAAAGTTGGTGGAATTTTGGTTTAACCGCGGTGTAAACCGCCAATTATTTATAGTCAGCGGATCGGTCTAATTTTTTATACATAAGAAAACAGAGTTTTAAACAGACAATCAATTTTTATATGATACATATATTCATAGTTACCCAGACCTCTAGGGGGGGTCAGATCCATTAAATCTCAATTTTTTAGGGGGGGGGTGTCAAAACTCATCGGATTTGAACGACAATTTTTTTGGCCTTAGGACTATTTTCCAAATTATTTTCTCGACAAAAGCCTAAACCACGCCCTCTCGAAAAACTTGATGAATTTAAACGATAATTTTTTGAAATTTTTGTCAAAATTTTATGAGGGTCACAAAAACTCATCGGTTTTGATGCACAATTTTTAAAAAAAATTTTCTAGTCCCTGAATTTTCCAAATTTTGGGTGGGGAGGGGTCAACCTTTACAAAATTCTAGGGAGGACAACCCTGGGCAAGCAACTGCTGGGTAACTATGGATATATTTCTACAAAATGTTTAGAAAGTGACCTAAAAATGATTTTAATGATTCAAAAACATTACATTTAGTACTTATAATTGGCTTAAAACGTCCATAATTTAGTATTAATGATAAAAATGCGCTAATAATGACCAAAAATAGGCTAAAACGGGTTAAGAATGAATGAAATTCGACTAAATAAGGATATAAATAGGCTAAAAATGAATAAAATAGTCTAAAAATAGTCAAAACCGAGTAAATATAGTTTAAAATAAAAATTTCTGTGAAAAATAACATTGTCTAAACTATATCGGGTCATAATTGGCGACATGCGAACAATTATTCACTTACAATATATAATACTGACGACACAATTGCTTCTCTGGGTGTACGTTGACAACAAATTTTGATGAAGACTCAAAAATATTGATTATACTATTGACTAAACTAAATTATTGATACAAAGTGAACTCATTATAAATGTTCATTCTCTATCTTGTTTTTATTTAAAAAACGAAGTAAAATGTATTTAAAAGTGAAATATACGCATATTTTAGAGGTTTTATTTTTTTTATTGTAAATCATTTTAGTGTACAAATAAGATTAATATAAAAAATAAAAATATAAAAATGAAATGATTAGTTTGAATACATTTTTGTTGTGACTTAAAAAATTTGATCGATTTTATAGATAATATTTGATAAATTAAAACTTATAAAATAAATTGAATATTAATTAATATTATAACCTAAAAATATTAGCTGTACTAGAAGTTAAGCGAATAGAATATAAAAGCAATGAATCAATACAATGACACAAATAAGTAAAGGATAATAGAGAATACAAATTACTGACTATTTTTGTTAAATGAAATCAATACAGTACTATATTTCGCTTAATAAGATCACAAATTAGTTATTTTCAATAAAAAGTATATATAAAAATCACTATTATTCGTAAATAATAGTTACTCATTCATTGAAATTCATTTACTAAAGCGCATATCTGTTAATAATAAAATTATTATGAATTTGTTAGTAAAATATCTATTGAAAAGATTATTCTGATTAATTTAAGTACCATAACATTATATAAGATTATAATTTTGCAATACACCGGTATATTGCAATATATTTGGTCTGTTAACTAATTCATTTAATAAGTTATTCTACTGTTAGGTTAAGATAATTTATAATTAAAATATACGGTACTATACAATCATGATTTAAGTTAAATTGTGTGTCAATATTATTATTCAAACATATAACATACGATATTAGCGTTCCGTAAACCAAACACAAAGCACTTAATAAAAACTTAATACTAGAAAGAACACGCACAGAACATCAATACATTGCTTTAATACAGAAATATAAATCTAATAAGCTATAGAGAGCTCGATATTTTATATTTATCGTTATTTTCCTATAAAAGGTATGACTAGTATTACTATGAAAAATAATAATTGCATTAATTGTTTATAAATTAGTATAAATAATATGCACGGAATAGTTAATAATCACAGAATGGGAATGTGTTACTAAAATCATATTATATTGTAGATACTATCAAATCATATTATCAAAGTTAGAGATAATTCATATCTAATAAATATGAGAGATTTATGGAAATACGAGAATAAGATTAATAATCGTCTTTAGGACTGTGTGGCGACAAGTCATCCGCACTTTGAGCGCTGCTCACTGGACAGCTTGACTGCTGCCTTAAATGTTCCTGAAGACTCTCCAATTGAGCCTGCATTCGACGAATCTGTTTTCAACAAACGATTTTATGTAAAACAAAATTATTGAAAAACAATTTGCTTTTATTATAATATAATAATGAATGATTGTAATCAGAGAATATTATGATAAATAACTCTATTGATATAAACATAAATATAAAAAATCACAAAATTCCATACCTCTTCTTGTTTTATTTGTAAAAGTCTGTCTGTTGGTATATTAGCCTCAGTTCTAAAATAAATAAAAAATAAACAAAAATTAAAATTATTATCCATAAACGGTATTAGGAACGGTTGGATATTTACTCAGATTGATTCAATTTAGCCAAATGAACGGCGCGATAATTTTCATATAACACTTCACTGGTAGCGTCTTTCAAATCTTGCATATGAAGGCTAATAATAATTATTAATTATAAATTAATTATTTAATAAATTTTTAACATTATACTATGTGTACCTTAGAAATGTACGCAGTTTAACAAAATCACTGTATTTTTCATCTTGAATATCAAGAACCCCTAAAAATTAACGAAATAAAAAATACAGTTAAGCGTTTAAACTCAAAAAATGTTAACAAACCCCATGGATATTCACGGCCACGAATTCTTTTGCCATTTGACTCAACAGTAGTCGTACTGCCAATTATAGCGAAAGGAATACTTTCCTTCAAAATAAATTTTTTAATGTCCAAAATACCATAAACTCAAACAAACTTTACTTTTATTTCTTGTTCTTTACGTCTGAATTGTTCGTCTTCGTCACTATCACACTCTGGAATACGATAAATATTGATACCGTGTTCATCAAATTCTCGCAATATCTAAAAATTATTATCGATCAAAATATTTGCAAATATTAAGCGTATTAAACAGACAACCTTTTTCTTCAACTGATGCATCTCATTGGGAGTGAGAGCGTCTGATTTAGCAATAATAGGAACTAAGTTTACTTTAGAATGCATTCGTTTCATAAATTGAATGTCGAGCTGCGATAATCTAATTTTAAAACATATTATGTCATTTATTACTGGTAACTCTTTATGAGGTAAATAAGGTATACCCGCGACCGAATGGGGATATGAAGTATAAGCAGCAATGAACTCTATTGTCTGCGATGTTTTTACGGTTCAGTCCAGACTCATCCTTAAAATATTGATTAAACTGTTCCTCAATATAATTTTCGACGCTTTGAAAGCTGTCGTTATCATTAAGCGCATCACCAAAGCCAGGAGTGTCAACACTAATCCAATCAGTTATTTAATATAGTGAATAATCGGTGAAGAAATTTACAAAATTACTTTTCAAGGAAAAAACTCTTTAAACACTAATATAAGGATATAAACTTATACAACACATAATCCGCATACAGTAATGCAAATAAAAAAGATAAAATTTTTAATTAGTCATAGAGACCATACTATTATAACAACTATAATCACATTTAATCGCATAAATTAATTTAATAAATAAAATGAGAAAACATTATATATCTTTTTAATAAATAAATATGATATACTAAATCGCATTAAATATGATTGACTTACATGGTAACTCTCAATTTGATGCCTTTCTCAATGATATCCAATTGTTTCTTTTCAACGGATACCGTTCTGTTAATTAATTTGTCCACATTTAATGGTTTTCGATCCTTATAGACGTCAGCCAAAAATAAGCAATTGATTAAAGTTGATTTGCCTAAACCTGATTCGCCTAAAAGTACATATCATATACAGTACATTTCAATACAACTGAAGTGTGCTTTTGTCATATCCATACATACCGACAACCATTATAGTAAAATCGAATCCTTTTTTGGCAGATTTTCGATGAACGTGTTCGGGAAGCGTTGCAAAACCAATTTCACCCTTAAATACAATTATCATTTCATTTTGAATTAATTGCATATCATTTCTAATTATATTAAATTTACCGCAACTGGCATATTGTTATTTGCAAACTTCAATTCACAATTAAATATGACTTAATTATACTATAATAACAGATGTAAATCATATAAATGGTTAATACTGTGCGAAATATATGTCATTGATTTGAAATGAATCTTACAATAACAAAGCAATGAACTCGACAACTCTAATACAAACATTTATTTATTATTTAATGTATTTAAGTGCCATCTGCTGTGTCTAACTCTAGTTATAAAAAGTTAAACTAGAGTTGAGAATTTAAGCTCAGCCTAAGCGTATTTACAGTTAGGTATAGGCTTAGGCTCATAAAATATATTTTTATATTAATTACAAAACTATAAGAAAATTCTCTCAATCATTATCTTCGTATTTCAAACACTAATTTTTGTGTTATAATTAGTTGCGGTCATAATTCCGGTAATCATATTAAATCTTAAAAATCATTATCTATTAAGACAGATATGTTATATCTTTAATGTCGTTTTTACTTTAAAGTTAATAAAAATCTATATTAAATACTTGAATCACTAATATTTTAGCTTATTTTTATTTAAAATACACATTTTTAGCGCAACAATGCTATGTTAAACATAAATTAAAACTCGCATTAAATGTATTGAATAATTTATTCGATCTTAAGCTATAATTAAATTATAATCACAGCATATTAATAAAGTAGTTTTTAAATAAATTGATACAATCCTTTCATTAATATTGTATTTTTAAATAAAAAATATGCATAATAATAATGTTCATTAAAAATTTATAGAATATACCCGACATTCTGTTTTATTTGTCTGATTAAAGCTTTATCGTCGCTATTCTTTTTAATCTCGATTTGATTAATGGCCAGCAGTTTACAACTAATTGTTTGGTACGAACATAATTTGTCTAACATTTTTGATTGCGATTTAGTGATACGATCGACCACTAGTATTACTCGAACTGAGAGCGGAAATGACTTCAATACATATAATACCGAATCAAACAGTTTTGGATAAAGAATACAGGAATTCGCGTAAATAACAATAAGCTTAAGATTTTGATTGAGCGCTAAATGGTGTCGAAAGTCAGTGTTTAAGTCTAACAACAGTTGGGTGTCGTCATTGCAGGTACGAATCACTATACGCGACATCAGCGCTACGTTTGCCAGTAATGTCGAAAATTGTATGACTTGAAACGATTTCATGCCATCGTATATAACGATCGATGGACTACTAGTTTCGTAATTGTCATCAATGATCATACGTTCGCCGCAAAGGTTAGCCTCACTCACCATATCAGCACTTAATGAGTTCAATACTAGTTTGCAAGTGTTATAAATCAAGTGATTGCACGCAATTAAGTGTCCATCACTGCTATTCATTATCGTAACGATATTATTGCTATCAAATACTTGTTCGTCTACTGATTCAGGCAATTGTCTCAAACGTGAATACATCCGAAGCGCTGATTCTATCTTTGAATCCATTCTAACCATTAATCAGTTGTCAATTAAGTAATTCGCGTAAATTATAAGAAATACAAAATTATAATTTGCCACTAAATATATTTTTATCCAATCATTGATTGCGATTCATATATTTGAGTAGAGATCGAAACCGATTTCAATAATTCAAGCAATCAATCCATCGATAGACAAATTCTAATAATATGTGGGAAACTCTAAACTGTAGCACAACTCTAAAAGCTCTTATCGAAACAGTTATTTTTAGAGTATACCCGGAAAACCTCTCATTTAAATGATTTTTATCTCAATATTGAAATTAGTTGTTAAAGAGATGTGAATGTTTGCATGTTTTGTTCATGCGTTGTATGGGCTCATGTGGGCGTACGCTATGAAAATCCTCCCATTTTCATAAATGTGATTTCCTCTTCCTTTATATAATAGATTTCAAAATTAAATTTTAAAGTTAAGTTATTAATCAAAAATAAATATTTTCATAAAATGTTAATTAAATGTAAGCCTCGATTAGAAATCGATTTTAGTTTATGATAAAATTATTACAGTTTATCTTCTTTTTTTTAATTTTCAAAAAATGTGCGCATATGTCAAAAAACTTTCTAAAAGCATTAAAATTTTTATTTAATATGTTTTTATGAATCTTAGTGAATATAAGAGAAATTAAAAAAGCTTTAAACTTCTACGAAGTATAAAATTTATATGTATTATTTATAATTGAGAAAATTCAAGAATCACATAAACAATTGAGATTTTTATAAACGATTTTTATATGCATTTTTACAAATTTAAATTCGATATATGTGTTAGTCTAACAAGATTTGTTGTAATTATCGGTTGTGATCTCTATCTAATATTAGCGTTGGGTATGAGTTACTCTACTATAGTCTGGCGTAAGTGTATAGCCTATACATTATACATGATAGAGTATGTACAGTACAGATGCAGTAACTGTTGTGTAAATATGGAGTCAAAAGTTGACCGATTTTTTTGAATAGTACCATCAAATATGATAAACTAGTCGTTTAATTAATTGTAATTTAATAAGATTTATCTATGATTTAAGCAAATCAACCATTATTTTAAATTATATATGCATTTATTAATATTGGAAAACTTAGTGCTTTTATCGGTTTCAATATATAAATAATGCTCAAAAAACATGTTTGTTTTTTTAAGTTTTGTTTATAGATAATTATATTTACGTTTATTATATTTAGTTTTGTTGTGTTCGCCAAAACTCAGTCGCTTTTAACGATAATATTTACACTTATTATTAGACGACTACTACTAATGATGTATAAATATGATGTATTATTATTATTATTATTATAACTACTTATTATTATCGTATATTAAATTAAATTATTTATTATAAATAATGAACGCGTACATAACAAACACGAAAATGTGTTTTCACTTATCATTATGACATGATTTTTGCTATTATTATATGTGATAAACTGTATTATTAATAATTATTGAGAATATATTTATGCGTCATTTCTCATATATCATATACTTATTCAATTGTAATATAATCACGTGAATAATATTAAAATCAAAAGAAGATGTGGAATATGATGTGTGATGTGATGCCGACGATCAGCGAAGACAGTATATCGCAGAGAAGCGGTCAGTTCACTGGCGATGAAGCAAACTTCGAACAGCTTATGGTGAATATGTTGGACGAAAGGGACAAACTTATGGAAACGTTGAGAGAAACGCAGGAACAGCTTAACGATACTCACAACAAACTGAACGAAATCGAGAAAGAAAGAGATTCGCTTCACAGACAATTAGCGTCACATATGCCACAAGTATGTCAATAACGATCATTCAATAATACAGTAATTATTAATTCAATATCTCTAAAGGAATTTGCGAGTTTAACGCGTGAATTAAATCAAACTCGCGAACAAATACTGGAAAAGGACGAAGAAATTCAGGAATTAAAAGCTGAAAGAAATAATACTCGTGTATGTAATTATGTGTTTATATGACTATTATTTATTTACTGATAACTATATTTATTTCCCAATTATTCTAACATTTTAACGTTTTTGAAAATTAAATTTTAATCTGAAGCGATATATTTATAATTTAAAGAGTTTTTTCTTAATATTAAAAACTTATTTACGTTCTTAATAGTTAGAATAAAATAAGCAAAAATATAGTTTATTCATCTTTAATTTACGAAATTTTCATTTCAATTTTTAAATTGTATGGATTTAAACATTTATATTATTGATGTTTGAATGTTTATGTTTTACAGTTACTATTAGAGCATTTGGAGTGTTTAGTGTCGCGACACGAACGCTCATTGCGAATGACAGTTGTCAAACGACAGGCACAATCTCCTGCTGGTGTGTCTTCAGAAGTAGAAGTATTAAAGGCACTTAAATCGTTGTTTGAACATCACAAAGCATTAGATGAAAAAGTGAGAGAAAAATTGCGCGTATCAGTAGACAAAGCAAATGCGTTGGAAGAAGAATTAACTAAAGTTAACGAAGAGTTGACGAAATCGAAGCAATTGCAACAACAACAGCAGTCATTTCCAATGATATACAGCTCACAAATGAATGGAGAAACGATTAAATCTAAAGATACGATTAGTCTTTCAGATGACGACGAAAAAACTGAATTGATTTCGTTAACAGAGAAACAAACAAATGAATTGATTAATTCTCGCAATAAAATACAAGAACTAAACACAAAAATTAAAGAATACGAGGAAATGATTGAGAAAACCGATAAAGAATTGCACGTTTTTAAGGAAGAAACTATGAAACTAAATCGTGACTTAAAGGAAAATATCGCTCAAAAGGAAGATCAAGAGGAACGTATCGCTACTCTGGAGAAACGGTATCTCAACGCTCAAAGAGAATCGACGTCATTACACGATCTTAACGAAAAATTAGAACACGAATTAACGAACAAAGAGGCACAACTGAAATTGGCTGAAGACAAGATCCGTGCTCTCGTCGAGAGGTTAGAGTTGGCCGATCAAAAAATATCTCAATTCACGCGAAAACAAGAAGCCATTAACGATGGCACTCACGAAAACGACTTCGAACTCGACGATCAACAGAAATTGTCTCTCGAGGAGAGGATTGTTCGCCTCGAACAGCAATTGGACGAAAAGGCAGCCGAACTGTTACGCGCGCGACAGCGAGAAAAAATGAATGAGGATCACAATCAACGATTATCTGCAACTGTTGACAAACTGTTAGCTGAATCTAACGAAAGATTGCAATTGCACTTAAAAGAGAGAATGACAGCTTTAGAGGAGAAAAATACATTATCTCAGGAAATGGATCGCATTAGGAAAATGCTCGACGAAACGCAGTCCGAAAAAGGAAAAATTTTACAAGATTTAGGAAAAATGCGTACTGAAATGGAAGCTATGCGACAAAATTTTAGGCAAGAAAAAATTATAAGTATATCGAATTCTTCGAGAAACCAAAGACTTGTTCCACAAGACAATAAAAACCTGTTCGAACACGAATGGGAAAAACTTGAACCACGAGTGATCGCTAGCGTTAGTCAAGCGTTTGACGTTAGCGATACTGAATGCAGTCAAACTGATGACAACGAAAGCATATTCGACACAATGGACATTCTCTCTCCTTCGGGTCACACCGACGCCCAAACATTGGCACTCATGCTTCAGGAACAGCTCGACGCTATCAATAATGAAATACGACTTATTCAGGAGGAAAAACAAAATACTGAACAAAGAGTTGAGGAAATTGAATCACAAGTGGGAAGTATTGATTCAATGAGTTTATTACCGCACGGATTCGATCGCGGAATATCTCCGCCACAAAGTGGTCGCTCCACACCAAAGTCATCTAGAATTAGTCCGAGTCAGGAATATTTAGCCCAATTATATCACGCCGTATGTATATATAGTTGATTCGTAATATACCATAATTTTATTTCATATTAATTGAAATATGTTTAGACCACATCATCGTCAATACCGCAAACCGGTTCGTCTCATTTATATCCGCAATATTCACCATCTGCTAGTCAAAAGTCGGACAGTATAACTTCGAATGCTCAAGTAATACATTTTTTAAAATATTTTATAAATCGTATTAATTAATTAAATGATTAGGAAATTGGTATTTCTGGATCAGACGCGAGTCCTCCAACGCCAAGAGCGGTTCGATTGCAAAGAGTAGCTCAAGCTTTAGCTGATAATAAACCCTCACAAAAGCCAAATATGGCGTGGACTTCAAGCGTGCCTCCAGACGTTCTTCCAAGGTATGCAACGGACAACGGTTTCGATTAGTTAATAAGCTTACTGTACAATATTTAATGCAATGTTTAATGTTTCAGATCATCATTATATGGACCGCAAACACACAACTCTATTGATGAATCACTTATGTCACATCCACTTCGTTCCGCAACTTCATCAATGGATTCTTTAAGCAAGCAATTAATATCGAATCATCATCAACATTATCCGCAACAAATTACTATCTCATCACAACAGCCTAAAAAGAAAGGCATTAAATCATCACTCGTTGGTCGACTATTTTCAAGTACAAAACGAGAAAAACTGAAATCTGATCGTTCTATCGGTAATCCTATTTATGCCAATTATGTGGACGCCAGTGATTATATTACATTACCAGAAGCAATGAGTTTATTGAACTCTCCCATGTCATCACCTATTGGCGGGCAAAAAGCGGATTTTGACCGAAGAACTAAAAAGAAACACGAATTATTAGCTGAAGCGATGAAAGCCGGAACGCCTTTTGCACTTTGGAATGGACCAACTATTGTTGCCTGGCTTGAAGTAAGTCATTACTACCGTAACATCACTTTACTATCTAACTGTATAGTCTTAAACTTTCATGTTTTTTATTAATAATGATTGTATTTGAAGCTATGGGTTGGAATGCCTGCGTGGTATGTGGCCGCGTGTCGAGCAAATGTCAAGAGTGGTGCGATTATGTCCGCATTATCTGATACTGAAATTCAGCGAGAAATTGGTATTAGTAATCCATTACATCGCATGAAATTACGATTAGCCATTCAAGAGATGGTCGCATTAACCTCACCATCAGCTGCCAAACCTTCTCATACGAGTCTAGCATTCGGCGAAATGAATCACGAATGGATAGGAAATGAATGGCTTCCTTCGTTAGGTTTACCTCAATACAGATCTATGTTTATGGAATGTTTAGTTGACGCCAGAATGTTAGACCATTTAACAAAAAAAGATTTAAGAGTACATTTGAAAATGATTGACGCTTTTCATCGAACAAGTTTGCAATATGGTATCAATTTCCTTAAAAGAATTAATTACGATAAAAGTGCACTTGAAGACAGACGTAGAAATGCTGAACATGAACTTATTGGTAACAATAGTTATAACGTTAATAGTTATTAAGCGTAGTTGTCATAACATTAAAATTTCATAGATGTGCTCGTTTGGTCCAATGAAAGGGTTATTAAATGGGCCAATTCTATTGGTCTAAAAGAATATTCCAACAATTTAACCGAATCTGGAGTACATGGCGCTATTATAGCGCTTGACGACAATTTCGATGATTCGCAAATCGCTTTAGCGCTACAGATTCCCACACAAAACGTTCAGGTAATCTAAAATTATTTTAATATTATAAGTTTATTCTCAAATTTTTCAACCATTTTTTTGTAACGTTAATAATGATAGGCGCGACAAATTTTAGAATCAGAATTTGCTGAATTATTATTAAAAGGAACCGATAGAAGACCAGACGAGGTAACATTTATTTAATGTTATTTATTTGTAGTGATTAAAGTAACTTATAATTGAAATCATTTTACAGTAATATTTTAATTAATATATGATATTTGTTAGGTTTGTAGAAATTCAAGTCATGTTTCAACGTCTCATAGCATACAACGCGATCGACTGGTTTGATGACGCAAGTGATGAAGCAGTTAAACAATGTTCCTTTTCATTAATTGGATTTATTTATATCGTTATACTTTTATTATTATATTTAATGATTTTTAGAGTTATATTAATTTTGTATTAATTTAATGTTAGATTATTTAAACCAATTTTATTACTTCTATTCTTTTCTTTTATGACCTTTTTTCTAGTCGTTAATTATTTATAGTTTTTTTTGCATTTATTTACTCTAAAATACCATTTCAGCCGAAGTCAAACAAACCATTTGTTTTTATTGGTAGCGATTGCATGATTACATATCGAAAATTAATTATTGCTCTTTGAAGAGTGATAATCGACTATGTCTGACATAGTCAGTCAAATACAGTACATAATTAAATCAAATTTAAATTAATTAATTGTTTATTGTAAAGAAAAACTCAAATATTATAAATATATGAATGTAAGTGATAAAATGAAATATAATACTGTAAATATTGTAGCGTATGGTATGCCATACCGTACATCGTGTTTGTTAATAGCGATATAAACTAAAGAACATGTGTAGCGTAAAGCATAAAGTATTACCGTATACAATACAATACAATACAGTACAATATAACTATTATGTATAAATCGATTTGTCAACGTTTGTGGCTCTCACTCACTCGCACACTGCTAGACTAACTCACTCTACAATTTCATTGATTTTTGTCGGCCATTGTGTAGCGAGTGAGCAGTAGAGCACATCAGCACAGCACACAATTACGAGATTGTGTTATGTGTTAATTAAACGATGATTGGATATAACCGAAATTGGCGAGCAATAACTGGTGTTATTGGTGTTATGCCACTAGTGCTCACTCATACTCATTCTCATAGCCACACTCATAACGTTATCCTGTCGTGCATTAGTGCTCAATGTGCTGAAGCTGTCGAATGGTGGCAATGCTGATGTTTGGAAGAGTGTGCACGCAATTGATTAGGGTATGCCTCATATGCCTCATAAGGTTCTGGTTGCTGTTACTGGTGGTTAAATGCCTCATTTGGTCAAACTGTGCGTATTAGGCAGTACTGGTGTGGGCAAGACATCGCTGGTCGAACAGTTGATCGATAATCAATTCTCGAGACAACATCGGCCAACCAATCCGAGCGGTGATTCGCATCATTTTTCGTTGATTATGAACTCTAACTTAATTCATGTTAAAATTATCGATATGCCAATGATTAGTTATTTCCCCACAAATACTTATTACGAATGGACTGATTATCGACAATGCGCTCTCAGAAGCGCTAACGGATATCTTCTTGTGTTTGACTTGACATCTCCCGGTTCTTTTCATTATATCAAAGGTAATTGTTTTATGGCCTAATTTTTAATGGATTAGTCTTTACTCTATCGCTTCAATTAGTATGTCTTAAATGGGTTTTAATTTAGTTATTCGCGACCAATTATTTGAAAGCAGAAATATGCAAAACATTCCCGTTTGGATTATTGCCAACAAAGCAGATCTTTGCATGAATGTATTGGCCAATATGAGAGGTCATCGTGAGCATCACCACCACCATCATCATCATCCTCACCATCACCATCATTACCATCTTCATCATCACTCCACTCATGAAGATTTAACGCCCGCTTTTAAAGATTTGGCAAATCTGGTGAAAAAGCAATGGAAGTCTAGTTATATTGAGTGTTCAGCGAAATATAATTGGAGAGTAACGCCTATTTTTAGAGATATTATTAAAACTATTGAAAACACGATTATCAATGACTGTAGTAGTAATCAACCGCATCATCAATCGCATCATCATAGAGACCATCATAAGGACCATCATAAGGACCATAAAGACCATAGTGATCACAGCGACTCTATTAAAGTATCAACGAGTACTGCTACTCATACTCATACTGGCCATACTGTCCATACTGGTACAGGTGCTGTTCAAATCAACTTAAATCTAAATAACCCAACATCGAATGAAAATGCTAGGACTTGTGTTATATTATAAGTTATATTCTTATTAATGCTAAACAAATTGTCTTTCAATTGATTTTGTTATTACCGTTAGAAGCAATAAAAAACCAATTCAAACATTTTTTATTCTACAAGAAATGACACTAAACATGAAAATGTGAGTTTCGTTTTGGTCGTAAATATTGCAGTGTTAGACAAACGTATGTTTGGTAGAAAAAGTTCGGTTTCATCGCAATTTAGTCATTTCTTGTTTGCATTCAAAATACTTTGTATGCCTTATACCGTAATATAATATTAACTTTAATAATAATCTGATACATGTTTCTATCAGTGTTTATGGTTGAAAACATCCATTTAACGATTATATTAATTAGTGATAAAAGAAGATTCTCTGGCACTATAGACAAGCAATTAATAATTATACTTATTATATACACTTAGGAATATATCTAATTAAAAGTTTAATATATGAATATATTAATTCGCGTTAATTCTTTAAACTCTAGTCGAAAATTATAACTAATTCATAATAGAAAATTGTAATTTAATCAAAATATAGTAAAATTTTGCTCAATTTGTATTTAAACAAATTTTGATATTTATTAATAAATGTAGATATTACTGATTTAATTGAATCACATTAAAATTAACTATATTTTTCAAAAATTTAGCATTTTTTGTTTAAATATATTTTAATTTTTGAATCAGGAAATTGGTTTTAAAAAACTAGTAATTCCAACGGTGGCTAAAGGGTTGAGTTAAATACAATAATATGGAATTTGAAGCATAGAAAAATTTGAAAATATGTTCAAAAATGAGTGTCGTGTGAATAAAAAACGATAAAAGTTTGATCTTAAATTAGCTTTAACTCAATACTCGTACTCAATCGTAGAAAAGCGAGCGATTGTTATTTAATAGTTAACAAAATAAACTGATTTCGCAAATATTATATAATTCTTATCATAAAACCATTAGACATACATTTTTAATTTTAGTTGCAAAGATAATGATAACTGATAACTATTTAATATTTTTTGATAAATTTTTCAAACTATTGAGTTTTATTGATAATTAAAGATCAAATTGTAAACAAATTGACGTGTGAGCGCAATCTATAGAAAATAATGAAATACCAGTCAATACTAAACGAGTAAAGTTAAAAGTTCACGTATTAATCAAGCATGCATTACTACACTATAATATAATTATAGTATAGTAAAGTAATTTAACAAATTAAATCGAAATAAATGCTAAAATTTTTGGGTTTTTTACTATAATTATTTTTTTAGAATTAAAAACACTGCGAAATAAAATTAAAAATATATATCTAAATATTAATTATTATTAAATAGTATATGTTAATTGCTGAGAATTTCCTGTATGAAAACTAGTACAGTAACAGTATTATTATCGAAATAGAAATTTGTTCAATGCTATTGAATGCATAGTATTTTGTAATCGCCGGTAAACAATATTTTAAGGGAAAATGTGTGCAAAATAAGCTTATCTGTAAAATAGACGATTACTTTATATTTCGGTATATTTCGATCGTTTTTTTTAAAAGATCGTGTGATAACAAATATATTATTTTAAAAATAAAATTTATTTAATTTAAAATCGTGTTTATAATAATAGCATTCAATCAATTAATAAATAATTAAAAGTTATTTCGAATCAAAACTTTAGTTATACGCGTATAACACATGAACACATCATATCATAAAATTATCAATAAATTTAAATAACCATTAAATTGTAACCAATAATGTCATTGAAGATGTTTGGTGCGCTAAATAAGTGGCGAACAACAGCGAAAACCCTTGCGTGCAATAATCATTTAGGAATACGTTATTTGTCATCAATCAGTAAGCTTTAAATTATTATTAGAAAATGAAATGATTTTTTGACAATAAATTGGTTATAATTAGACAAAACTCATATTAAATGCGAAGTGAAAGATGGCATAGCAATTGTAAAGTTTGATTCTCCAAACGCTAGAGTTAACAGTTTGTCGCGCGAAGTGATGACCGAAGCCGAACAAATCATTAATGAACTTTGGAGAACTTCTGCCGTTTCTGGTGTTGTTCTGATCTCTGGAAAACCAGAATGTTTTATCGCTGGCGCTGATATATCAATGCTGGAACAGTGCAAAACAGCTCAAGAAGCGGAAAATCTGTCGCGAGAAATGAATATTTTCCTGAAACGAATCGTTGATAGCCGTCAACCATTTGTGTCCGCTATAATGGGCTCATGTCTTGGCGGAGGTTTGGAAGTAGCGTTGGCTACTCATTACAGAATCGCTGTCAGAGACAAAAAGACCGCTTTAGGACTTCCCGAGGTTATGCTCGGACTTTTGCCAGGAGGAGGAGGAACGCAACGTTTACCACAATTAGTGAGTGATGTTATTTTCGAATCTATATTTTTGCAAGTTTTTTATCGTATATTTTAGCTAATTTTTTATAACAGAGACATTCAAAAAACATAATGTGAATTTGTTAATAATTTTCTTTTTTTGGTTTTGTTTTCCAAATATTACTTAATATTTTATAGCGAAGGCTCTAAATAATAAGTTGCATTAATTTTAAATTTATTTTATTACTAAAAGATCAACGTTCCCGACTCTTTAGACATGTTGCTGACCGGTAAACATATCAATGCTGAAAGAGCTAAACGTCTTGGTTTGGTCGATGCACTCGTTGATCCATTGGGTAATTACCGTATATTACTCGTCAGTTTATTTTAAATTGAACGTGTTTCTTGTATTTATTATTAGGTCCTGGGGCTAACAGTCCGAGTTTGAGAACACTCGAGTATTTAGAAGAAGTTGCTGTGAAAACGGCAAAGGATATCGCAAATGGAAAACTTAAAGTTATTAGAAATAGACCGTTAACTGAAAGTAATGCAATTATGTTTAAATAGTTATTTGTTTTTACTAAATTTAATTATTATGTCGTGTCGTAGGAGTTTTAAGAAAGTTGATTGGAGTTAAATTAGTTCGCGATAAGATATTTGATAAAGCAAAAGCTCAAGTTATTAAACTTACGAATGGTTTATATCCATCTCCTTTGAAAATTCTTGAAGTGGTAAAAACTGGTTTAGAAAAGGGTCCGATCGCTGGATTTGATGCCGAAAGTAGAGGATTTGGTGAACTTAGTCAGACCTCTCACAGTAAAGCGTTAATTGGTTTGTTTCACGGACAAACTCAATGCAAAAAGAATCGATTTGGAAAGCCTGCTAAAGAAACGAAAACGTTAGCAGTTCTCGGCGCTGGTCTAATGGGAGCAGGAATTGTTCAGGTGTCCATTGATAAAGGGTTAACAACTATTATGAAAGACGTTAGTATCGCTGGATTAGCGCGAGGAGAAGATCAGATTAGAACTGCTTTGGATACTAAAGTTAAAAGAAAGCGTTTAACATCTTTCGATAGAGATGTGATAATGTCGAACTTGATTACATCTTTAGATTATCGCAATTTTAACAAAGTAGATATGGTTATTGAAGCCGTGTTTGAAGATATTAATGTGAAGCACAAAGTGTTGCGAGAGCTCGAGCAGCATATAAATGATGAATGCGTTTTTGCTTCAAATACTTCAGCGTTGCCTATAACTAAAATAGCAGAAGCGAGCAAAAGACCTGAAAAGGTTGTTGGTATGCATTATTTTTCTCCTGTGGATAAAATGCAATTACTTGAAGTGATTACAACGGATAAAACATCGAATGACACGGCAGCTGCTGCTGTAGCCGTTGGTTTAAAGCAAGGAAAAGTTGTGATAACTGTGAGAGATGGACCTGGTTTTTATACCACCAGGATATTAGCTCCTGTTATGTCAGAAGCGATGAAACTTTTACAGGTCTGAAACTATATTTATAATCATTTATTTTAAGATTTTATTTAAAAATAGGAAGGAGTAACGCCAAAACAACTCGATTCGCTTACTCGTTCATTTGGTTTCCCAGTGGGAGCCGCGACTTTAATCGATGAGGTGGGCATTGATGTGGCAGCGCATGTCGCTGAAGATCTTGGCAAAGTATTCGGGGAAAGATTTGGTGGCGGATCTTTTGATGTGATCAGGGATATGGTAGCGCAAGGATTTATTGGTAATGTTATGTAGTATAGGTGTCGATCTTATGTCTATTATTATTGTTGAATTTATTTGCAGGAAGAAAAGGTGGCAAAGGGTTTTATATTTATACTCCCGGAGTTAAAACAAGACAAATGAATGAAAAAGCATTAGAAATACTCAAAAAATATCATATTCCTCCTAAACACAAGTATGATCTGATTTTAATTGATTTGTGTTTAGGATTAAATTAATGTTACATGTTTTAGATGCACAGAAGAAGAGCATCAAATGAGACTTGGAGTGAGATTCGTTAACGAAGCTATATTGTGCTTACAAGAGAATATTCTAGCAAATCCTGTAATATATTTGATTCAATATTCAAATCAGTCAAATTTGGCACTAATTATACATTAATATGTTTGATTATAGCTTGAAGGCGACATCGGAGCAGTGTTTGGATTAGGTTTCCCTCCATTTCTCGGCGGACCGTTTCGTTATGCCGACAATCACGGCGCCAATAAAATTGTGGATTGGATGAACAAATTCACTGATTTATACGGTCCTCAATTCAAACCGTGCCAATTACTACTCGATCACTCGAAAGACTTGAGCAAGAAGTTTCATGTCGTTAAATAATAATTTTTTATATTAGACAAACGATTAATCATTTAAGATTTAAAAATTTAAATGCAATTTATATTTTTATAATTACAGTTTATATATTTTATACAACAAATTAATCATTAAATAAAGTAATTTTAAAATTCAAATAAATAACCAAACCTAACCTAACCGTAAGTTTAATGCAAATTTTAAAAAAACTATCGCCAATCAATGAATTAAGTGGTCAATTAATCAATTTTAACGTTGTTATGTTATGTAACTTACATGCGAAACCTCGTTGGGCTAAATGTGGAATAACTCTTAGTTAACATGGCTTGTGATAACTAGCGCCGCGAAAATCGTTAATTAACGAATCGAAAATTTATGGCAATAAAATTTATGGGTGATTTATAACTAAAATAACTTAAAAAAGATAAATTTAATTTTCGTTTCTAACGATTTTATTTATTTTCTAACGATTTGCTCATACCTGAACTGAAATGCAATCTAAAACATTGCTTTTAAGTTTAAAATTATATAAAATATATTATTAGTCACAATGACTTAAAGTTCGTATGATGGCTATAGGCTTCAACTCTAATATTAGTGTGTATTTTGGATAAACTGTCATACAGCAAGTTTCATATACAAGTTCAGAAACTTGTATGCGTAAAGGCATAGCATTATTGAGCTTAAAATCGTTCATATCAAACAAAAATTACGATATAATTTTGCGTATTAAGATAATAGCAATATCATAACGTAATTTTTAATTAATGTATAACTTAGAATTTATCGCAATGTACTCTGCAATAGAAAGAATTATTGGCACAAACGATTAGTGATCAGTTCGCGATTTTATAAGACGTTTTGAAACAAATTAATTATTGGCAGTTTCAATATTCGTATTTCGCTTTGGAATATTATAATAAGTATTAAGTTTAATTAAGTTATTAAGATTATTATTTAAAAATTTAAAAACAATTTCATAAGATTTTCATAAAAACTATCGAATAAAACATGGATTTTACTTCAAATAAGTTTTGAAAGAACTAACCATTGATGAGTGTTTTCAATACAATAACACTTCTTTAAGTTAATCAAAAGATTTTACAAAAAGATAAGCTTATATGAATTAATTAATATAAAATGCGATGTTTTCAGTTTAATGCCTAAATATTACATTTCAATCAAAATATAATAAATATGAAACTTTGAATTTAATTTATTTGATAATTAAACTTTGTTATATTATATTATATTTTACAAAAAAATCTTATGAGAAAAGCTTAGAAAAATAGCATTGTTTTCTTAAATGTAAAATTTGGTTTGAAGACCTAAAATATAACAAACAATAACGTATACGTGTTTTTAGTAAAGAAGCAATAATTATTATAAATTGAAAACACTTATATTATATATTATTGCATGCTCTTCTCACGATTACATTTCAATATCAATTCAATGTTTACGTAATTTACACTACTATTTAATACATTTGTGGAATAAACTCGTTATTAAAGTTACAATTTTTATAATTATAATAATAATAATAATATAGGAATGTAGAACATAAAATAAATATTGCATTAAATCATATATAAAATAACACATAAAATTGTCGTTAGTTTATTAACATATTTTAAAAAAATATGATAAAATTAGAACATTAACTTATATTATCTGAATTTATTTTATTCTACAAATAATAATAATAATAATAATAAAATTAAATATTAAGCATTAGGAAATTAAGTATAATAATAGGTGTGATAGAAAACAATGCACACGATATGTGACCCGCACATCAATGCACTCAACTTTCCTATTCAATGCATATTAATCCATGTATTCTTGAAAATAAAAATAAAATAGTGTTTGTAAAGAAAACTATGATTATATTTAGAACGCAGCTGTGAATGATGTAATCAAATCATGTAAAAATCACAGTGTTTTTTGCTTATGAACATTGCTCTGCATTTTGCATATATACAGTATACGGTATATACAACTAATCTACAAATTATAATTATGGTCTGTGAAACCTCGTCATGTGTCGACTATCCTCATGAACTTCCATTTCCATACTTTTGAATTCATTCAATTCCTTTCTTATAGCTGCCTTATCTTTGGGCGTTAATCGTGTCCACGGTTTGTCCGCTCGTCTGTCATAATCATTCGCTTGCGTTACTTCAACATAATCGTTAAATCGAATAATTTTTCGTTCTTTAAGCTCTTCTATCGTTGGACGGAAGCTTAATTTTCGGATTAACGTTCGCTTCTTTTGCTCTTTTTCCATAAGCATTTCATCGGGTGTTTGATTTTTTAGAATATTTCGCTGTTCTAACTCCTCAGCGGTCGGACGTAAACTCAATCGACGCGAAAGTTTAGTGCCAATCGCTTCTCGTGTGTCTTGCCGTTCATTTTCCGTTACCACAGGGATTATGTTTTTATCAATTAGTTCTTGCTTATCCGGTCTTTGGGCCAACTTTATAGCTAAAGAGTCCTTTCTTGCAATTTTAGCGGCAAGTCTTCCCTGTTCATCGTCCCCATAATAATCTTTCCAATTTATAGTTCTATCGCTGTCGGTATCAGAATCTGAATCGTGATTTAACACTATTGCTGGTGTAGTGGTTAATGACTGAGTTTCTACTTTAAAAGCTGTTCTGTTCGTGAAAGAATTAAAAGCTGAAATATGTTGATTTTCCTTATTTTCAACACTAATTGGTGCACAGTTATTGTTAAAAAGTCTAACTTTAGACATAACCATACTGTTTACAGCTCTGTTTTTATTAGCGAGCGGTGAATTATGCTGCGTTACTGGTAATGATGGCATCGGTGATGATGTGTACGTAAATCTGGGCGAAGCTTGAGGTCTTATTAAATTTGGCGATGGGTTTGTTGTGGTTATAGATACGTTTGAATGCTGTGTTGATGACGACTGTTGAGGACATAATTCGTTTGACGTCGAGGTTGAAGAACAAGACAATGCATTACCAAATCGAGGCTTTTTTAGAGCGCTTTTCTTTGGAATCGCTGATAATTGCGGCTCTTTTGTGGGAACCTCTTCTACAACGGAAACAGGTTCGTTAACAAATTGACTACGAATTATATTTATTGGCAATGAAGACATTTGGGGCAAAACTGTGTTCACATCACTACCACTGGTGGCATGTATTTGAGGTAAACCTAAACTCTCCGATTCATTAGTCATTGAATCCTGTTTTTTATTAATATTATCACTATTTTTAATATTAACCATAAGAGAATCACTGAACATTCTTGGAGGAGGAATGGGACCAATTTCGTTAAACGATAGCGGAGGCAATGATGTAACTGTTACTATGTTTGGTTGCGTTGCATTTATCTGCGAGTTTGATGTTATGATCGACGAACTCGACTCAATAATGTGCACAATTTCTATCGTTATGCAAATAAAGAAAATAATAATAAACATTTAAAAATAAATCTTATCAAAACGCTAGTTATTATAATCAAAGATAAAAAAATACCTTTATTAGCATTGCTCTGTTGGTTAGCATTCGTAAAACTATTGTTTATTGCATTTGTATTAAATTTAGTCTCGAAAGAATTAGTTCGATTGTGTATCGAAGAAACATTGCTGTTTAATATATTATTTCTAGCGATGGCCACCAGAGGTGTGGCCACAGCGCCCTTAAGGTAACCGCTGAACGATATTGGAACTGAACTTTTTGGTGCATTATATACATCTGTAGTGGTGTTTGACGATAATGAACACGTAGCTAATGATGTGACCATAGATAATGTTGTCACCACTGATGTTACTGCGTTACTGTACATACTATCCACTGATGACACTAAACACGAGTCTGTTTTTAGCCCATTCGCTAAATTATTGGCACACTTTATATCACTTTTAAATGTATTGTCAGCTAAAATATTCAAATTAAAATAAAATTTGTAATGGAAAAAATCATATCAACATTACGTACCATTTTCGTTGACATTTGCGTGTAAATTCAAAGAATTACTGATATCAGGCATAAGTACACCTCTTTGTATTAAATCCGCTTTCGTTGAACGCATTGATATACGTCTTTCAAGTGCTATCAGTGATAATCGATAATCAATAAACAATCATAAACTTATCATATATTCATTAATAATAGATTACAATTACATTCACATTCATCACAATCACAATCATATCGACAATAAAGCATACTTTTCGAGGTTTTCTCGAACTTTTCGCTCTTCTTTTTTCGTTTCCATTTCCATGGTTTGAAAATTCTGGCCAAAGCGGCGAATCGACCAGAATTAGAGTTGGACTTAATCGGCGAAGTATTTGACATTTTGTGCGAATGTGTCTGTTTATTAAGTTGTGATACATTTGTTGTACCAATTAATGGTTCATTTGATGCATATTTTGTTGAGCAAATCGATTCGTTTAGATTGACTGAAGTGGTAGTTGTTGTCGACAGTTCCGAACTCATCGTCAAATCAACAACTATTTCTATTACTTATCGTTCGCTTATAATCACGAGTTTTCGCATCGATTATGAGATAAGCTTAGCATTGAATGAAACAAAACACGCAAAACTATTTAACTATTGATACGAAAAACAATCCATAATTGATTGAACCATACAATATAATGTAAGACGTATTATCAAATACACTATGCATACAATTGAATGGAAACGTCAAATATATTTGTTGCTTATTATGTGTTGCATGTGTTTATAACGTTAATAACACCATCAACTAAACTATAATATATTTAGTTATATCAATATATGATAACGTATTTGAATATTAATAATGGTATTATAACTGCGTTTACATTACATTAGCAGTTAATGAGCACAAAACATAAACACACACAACAGTTAATAAAACTATTCATTGATTACATGTTAAACAGTATTGATATCTAATATCTAATAGAAAACCTACTCTAGTGTTCCACTCATTCGTTAATATATACAGTATATATACATTATATATACTGTATATATACTGTATATATACTGTATATATACGCGTATAAGGAGTGCCTTTTTTAAAGTAGAGTTACTATATTTTATGGCACTAGTATTACCATTTACCATAAATCGTACGTACAGTACGTTTATATGTGCGTTACTTACGTGTTTCGTGAGTTACCTAAATCTGTTTCTATACATTATGGTAGTAGTGTTGCTTTAATTAAATTGAATTTTATTTTTTTTATTTCGATTTAATCTTTAATATTTTTTTCATTAATAACTAAATTTTTCACTGCAATGTTCCCAAAGTTTTCTTAATAGGAATAATTAACACAGTTTTATTGTGAAAATATTCGCATATTTGAATCGGTTATCCGAAATCTCAAAAGATTTATGAGGTAATTGCTTAATGATTATGGACCGCTTGATGCACACTGCTTTCAGTTATTATTTCCATCACACCATTATGTATGTAAGAGCATATATCATAAAATTTTTATTTCTAACTTTTCTTCAAAAATTAAAGCTTATACCGTATATATTGCAAAGTAATGAATTTTTATGAAAATCATTTAATAATGATAATTAATTACTCAGCTCTTACTCAGTTATTATTCTTATGTTATTAACGCACAGAATCAGCACAATTTTAAATGCCTGTTTAATTTATTTTGTGCAGCAAAAACATTTTCACTCGCAAACAATTTCAGAATTGTGCTGTTGATAAAGGATTGGAATTTGGAAAAAACATATTTGGTCATCTAATACGTAATATATAAACTTAATAAACAAAATTATTTCCACGAAAAAAATATAGTGCCAAATGCTTTTGTTTGGTGTGACTAATATTTAACGTATAAACTAAAAAACTCTCTAAAATATCAACAAAATTTAAATAATTAATTGTTACTCATAATAAGTAATGGTCAAATAAAGTTTATAAGCTAACTTTAGCACTAGTATGAGCATTGAAGCTCGAGCTTAATAAGTGTGCTTTTTATTGCTTTTATTACTTAGAAATAACATTTTATTTTTATTAAGATTAGAATTCTTCACATAAATAATTATGATTCGTAAGCTAAAGATTTAATGATATTTTTTTTTTTAAAAAAAAAGCTTATGTCAACTCATTCTTTTAAAAGAAATTCAAACTTAAGCACACAAGTTTGAGTTTTTCTAAGATTTTTAATTTTAAACTTATTTTCATATACCATACTATGCGTAAGTTTTGAATTATTTTGTGTAATAATATTGTTATTTTACTGTATTTGGCAACAAGTTTACACATAATACGTGCACTGTTTTATATATTTCAAAAGAAAATTAATTTAAATCAGGTTTTATAATATGATTGACTAATGCTTGAAAAATTTCAAACACGTAATTATATCATTTGAATTATCGATATATCAAACCACAGACATATCATAGTATAAACAGTATTAGTCACTTCCTTTCGTTGTAAAGTAAACTCTTTTATTTATTATAGTGTTGTAAGAGTTGTCTATTATTATGAATAAAGGGGAATAAACGTAGAATAGAAATGCGCGAAAATTGACAAAAAACAATAGAATAAGAATAGTATAGAAATTGCGCGTTTCTTATATTCTTAAAGTATAACACGTTAGTAATATAAGAAAAACAAATTGTATTGAAACTAGTATTTTTGTTTAAAGTCAGCTGTCTATGAATGTGTCGTGAATTGTTTTATATAACAGAATAGAATTACAACATTTTATTATTGATATTGGATTTAATAATTTAAATTTCAATTTCGATTTTTTTGTCATATCATATAACTATATATAAAATTTATAGTTTATTATGTTTATTTTTATTTTATTTTTCATTTAATTACGTTGAAAAACATTGAATTATTGTTAAATTGGGGTAAGGTTAGTAATAGAATAGAATGGTATGGAATGGAATGGAATGGAATGGAATGGAATAGAATGGAACAAAGATTAATTATAGAGATAGAAATAATAGTTTACGTAAAAATAGATATAGAATAATTAGTAAATAAAAAGATAGGAATAATTTAAAAGGTTGTAATCACAACACTAATTCACTTTATTAATATAATAAATTAGATGTGACATTATATGTAAATAATAACTCATATTTGATTTCATATTTAAATGAGTTATAAATTAATACGTTATAAAACGTAATATAAAATAAATATTGTAATACATCTGATTATTCTGCGTTATATTCCTGTTTAATTAATAATTAAAATAAATGTATTTAATAGAACCGAACGCTAATTTTAGTGATTCACAACTGCGCCAAAGATTAATGAAATTTATAGGAATCGATACGCAATTTGCGTTTATTAGTTTGTTTACAGACATAATATTAATATCGTCTGAATAGTAAATTTCTAGGTCGTTATCTATTGATCGTTACCAATAAAAATGTTAACGGGTCGGTTTATTCTTTCGGTTTGGTTAATTTGATTAAATTCCTATTGGGTAACCCGAATCAAACCGATAATCAATTTTTATATTGGAATTAATGTAGTTTTCAACTTTTTTTAAACATAATTTATTATTCATAATAAACATAAAAAAACTTTAAATTATATTATGTATAAGTAGTTGCTTATAATTAGGGAACGGGATTTCCGGGACTAAAAACTGGTCAAGACGGGAGGGAACCGGGAACAAAAAAGAACCAAAAACGGGAGTATTTCCTGGAAAAATAATTTTTAATTCTTTATTATAAATTTAAGAAATTATAAAAAAGTTGATTTGGATATTATAAGAAATTGGAAATTATTTTGAATTAGGATTACGAAAAGGTTTTTTGTTTATTTCAGTTAGTTTTTGCACAGAGAAAATATCACTTAAAGTCTACTAACAATATTTATTATTACTAATTATTGAAACAGCTTTTTATAACTAAAATGATTTTCTACTTGTATTCAAAATTTTATTGCTAAAAATAATGAAATCGGGAATATTTTTAAATATTTGTTCATATCCGGGATTATATCTATAAAATGCTATAAACGGGAAAAAACGGGAAAATAAAACTACTTTTAAACGATTAGTTTTTATTAGTATAAGTTTACATATCAATCTCCTGGTAATGCAATCAATGAATATAAACAGGATTTTCCTGGAAATCCCTATCCCTAATGATTACCATTACTTCATGACACTAATTTATATTATTTTGTTGGTATGAGCTTATTATCTAAGATTGACAAATATTATAAATTATAATTTAGTCAATTCTCCGTAATTCTAAAGTAACGCTATAATTAAGCATCAAAAAGTTGAATACATTTTTAACACTTAACCCTATAAATAGTGACTGATCTTTAATGAAAATAATTGCAAACATATTCAAATAATTATTGTTTATCAAATGTGCTAAAATTTGTATTTGTAACAGTCGTTATAAAATTTAAAGCTTTTTTTCTTAAAAATGAGCCCTTTATTATTTTATTGAATGTTTTTCAATTATTGATAGGAAAATTGAATTTTTAGTATGTTTTTGCAAAAATTTCATTTTGTGTATTAACGGATTGCACAAAATAGATGCTACTGTGACGAAACTTTTCATAATACATTTGCATTAGACTTGTAAATGGATATCTGAAATATCGGGTTCGGGTAAGATATCCGAGAAAATCTTCGGGTCGATTTATCCGATTTTTCTTAATATATATATATACAATGATTGGAGCAAAATTTGATATAAAATTGCAATTTCCCAATTTACAAGTTTAATCGTAACTAAATAATAAATATTTGTTCTAATATATCTATAATGTATTTTAATTAGGCAGCAATTTTTTAAAAAATTATGAAAAATGAGAATAAATAAAAAACTATATATCATCGGATCGGGTCGGGACGGATATAGCACTGTCGGGTTTGGGTAGGAACGGGTTCAGAAAATTCAATCGATTTACAAGTGAATTTAATTGGGGTTTGAATTAATGTGGGTTTGTTTTGATCAAATTTACTTCCAATACCAAGTTCACCATAAATATTACTACCAAATGAATAAATATTATGATCAGATGTTAGTATTAAACTATGATTATGACCACAACTAATTTTCTTAATTGTTATATCAGCGAATGATATAAGTATTGGTTTGTTTTGATTAACATTATTTCCAATACCCAATTCTCCATTTTCATTACTACCCCATCCGAAAAGTGTTCCACTTTCAGACAGAGCTAAACAGTGATTAAAACCACAAGATATTTATTTGATTTTAATATTACTGAGTGAATCGATTACAATCGAAATGTTCTCATTATCATTCATACCATTTCCAATTTGACCAAACCCTCCACATCTCCATACGAATAGCTTTCCTGTTTCACTCAAAGCTAATGAATGATCAGAACCACATTTAATGTCAACAATGCATTTATCCTCCAATTCTTTAATTAATTTTGGTTTATTATTACTTATAAGCGTTTGATCACCCAATTGGCCATAAGAGTTGTTACCGAATGAATAAACGCGCATATCTTTAGTGAGACATAAAACATGACAATCGCCACAAACAATACTTTGTATTTCTTTATTTAATAATTCGTTTATATTAATTGGCTGTTGTATTGTACTATCGATGTGATCATTAATTCTTATCGCATAAATATTTTTATTATTTGTAGTAAAAATTGCTTTTTCTTCTATTTCTTCAAAAACTGACATATAATTGCATTTTTTCAGAAATTCAAATTTAATATTTTTAATTAATGGCCAATTATCGAAATTAAATATTATTACAGTTTCAATCGCTAACTCAGCGATTTTGATATATAATTCTTTTATCGTTTTTTGATTTAAATTCCATTCATTTCTTTTATCTAATATTTGTTCACAACTCGGTCTTTGATTAGGAAATTGTGATAAACATGTCAAACAAACTGATTTTAAATTATCATACATTTGCTGTATATTATGATCAATTTGAAACGAATCACTAAATTAAATTTAAAAGAATATAGAAATAGTTTCACATTGTTTTATAATAAATACCTCGAAAAATCAATATTAAATAAGTCTTTCATAATCATTCCAATGCTATAAATGTCTGCTTTAACGCTATATTTATGGCTATATATTACTTCAGGCGCTTTAAAGAAAGGAGTGCCGACACGACTTGTAAGAGATTGTTCATCTGATTCGTGAAATGTAGACAAACCAAAGTCTGTTAATTTAACGCATCGATTATTATCTCCATTTGTTATTAAAATGTTTTGGGGTTTGAGATCTCTATGAATAATTTGTGGATTATGTGAATGTAAATAATGAACACATTCTAATAATTGAACGAATAT
>JAQGAW010000285.1:0-33895 GCA_034698025.1 Phthiracarus crinitus
ACACCATGACAGACACACAGACACACAGACAGACAGACAATGTCAAATCCATAAGCTCTCCTTTTTTTAAAAAGTTAGCTAAAAATATCATATACCAAAATCTCTAAATGGCAATTAAGACATAAAGTTCGGCGTTGTTGTTTAATACCAAAAATATTCTTTATGTTTAAAAAACGTCAAATGGAAATGATAACTAACAAATATCGTTACATTTAAGAATGACACGTAAATCAGGTCATATAACAGCAGGACAAATATTAAATGATAAATTTGTTGATAACCTATGCAAGATCGACTATAGTTATATGTTTTTACGTGTAGACAGATCGTCACCTGTTTATTGGGAAGCATGAAAAAAAGAAGATTTAGCAATGATTCGACAGTTAGGCTTACCATCAATGTTTGTCACTTTTTCTGCTGCGAAACACGTTGGAAGAAATTGTTGGTTAGACTGATGAAAACTGTACATAACAAAACCATAAAACCAATTTGATGCAGAAAATCTCAGTTATGTTGAACGATGTGAGTTGATTAGTGCTGATCCAGTAACATATACGCGATATTTTGATAAACGAATTCGTGAGTTGTTTCGAATTCTTCAACATCCAAATGGACCGTATAGCAAACATCCTATATCTGACACATATTTACGTGTTGAGTCTCAACATCGCGATTGCCCTCACGTACATTGTTTAATATGGTTACACGACTCACCGATATATGCCAAAAATGATAAAAACTCTATAGATAACTGTTAAATTTATCGATGGATATGTCACAATTGACAGCGAAACTATCGAAGAACATCTTATTGGATTACAATCACAACAGCATTTTTTTCATGTAAAATGTTCATAGGCGAAATAATTACGTGTAGATTTTCTTTCTCTCAATTTCCTATGCCTTATACTCAAATACTGGAACCGCTAATAGACACCGAACATTGTGAAGAATATATAGAAATATATAAAGATCTCATTAAAACTTTAGCGGTAATCGATAAAGTAAAGATAAACATAATTTTCGAGGATTTTCAATCCAAATCAAGAACACAGTTTTCTGTCACAGATTTCTATTATCTCTTACGGTTATCATTCTTAGGCCATAAATGGGGGAAGTATTCACAGTGTCCATTTTGCTGTAAAAATTCAAAATTAAAATCAAAAATAAAATAATTTAAATAAATTTTAGTTTTCAAAAATATTTTAATTATTTTAAACTATAATGTTTAATCAAAATAATTTATTTATTTATGCTATTTTGTTGTGAAAAGAACTAAATTTTGATTAATCAAACTTATAAAATAATAACGAATTTTGATTAATAAAATTCAAATTATAATCAAAATTGAAAGTTTAACTAAAATAAAAAAAACAAATAAAATTAGATAAACCTTCTGAAAATACAATCAAAATACAATTTAAATGATTATCCTGTTAAAGATCAAAATCAAAATACAATCAAAATAAGAAATGTAAAATCGAAACAACACTAATTTATTTGATTTTTTATATGTATTAAACTGTAATTTAAATATTTTACAATTTTCACTATATATAAATTAAATGAATCATTTTGTATATTGGCTTTATTATCATTGGTGTTTTTATTTATTTATTTTTATTTAAATTTTATTCTAGATTTTTTGGTTGTGTAAAATATGACCAACGTTGTGATAATAATTATATTTATATTTAGAATTTGTGTTTGGTTCATTTTAGTTAACTGTAAAAGAATTTTTTAGCTCACTTTTTTTTTAAAAAAAGGCGAGCTTATTGATTTACCATGTGTGTCTGTCTGTCTGTACCTCCGTCTGTGACCGCAGCATTAATTATGATAAAAAGTGAGCTTTTAGATAACGAGTCGTTATTGTTTTTAATAAATGCGATTTTTTATAGTTTTTTATGCAATAAATTTTTGTGATCAAACTTGGTCAGAATTAGTTTGAAATTATTAAAAACAATCTTAATACAAGTGATTTCGAAATTTGTTATTAAATATTTAATAAAGTTTATTTGTTTTTTATTCCGTTAAATTAATCCAAAATAAATGATTTACATTTATTTATGTATCTTTACAACATTAATAAATTGTTTACACATTAAAGAGTAAAATCCAATCAATATTAAAAGTGGAAATTTTTTGAATATTATAGTCCTATAATCCCTTTGATTACTCTCACTGTCATGTCTGATTTGTTTAATATATACAGTATTGTACTATAAATAACATTTTTATGACATAAAAGCGATATTTAAATTTGAGGCAATTATGCAATCATTTGAGTGTTAAAATATTAATTTATTTAGTGTTTAAAATTAAATTATTGATATATTTATGCCTAATTTTCAAGCCCGTGCCGATAAATTCTTTAGAAACAGACACATTCCCATTTTCTTGTCCGATCCTTACTGCTGAAACTCTAAGTATATCTAATCAGAATCATCATCAATTTCTTATATTTTGGTAATTTTTTTATGTATACCTATTTTCTTTGATGATAAAATTATTTACATACCAGTACGCGGATGGCTAAAATTCAAAATTGAATTTTTTTCTAAATTTTTTAATACAAATTTGAAATTAATCATTATTATTATGCTAATGTAGTTTTGATTTTCAAAAATTAAAACTAAAATCAAAAGTATTTTAAATTTTGATTTTGATATTATAAAAATCAAAATCATATTAAAATTAAAAATTTTAAAAAATCAAAATTAAAATCAAATTTATATAAGAAAATATCACAAAATCAATATCAATATCAAATCAAAATGAAAACATTTTAAAAAACTAAAACAAAATAAAATTTAAAATAAAAATATTTTTGAAAACTAAAATCAATTTAAAAACTGTTTTATTTTTGATTTTAATTTTGACTTTTAACTGAAAATCAAAACTAAAATACGAAATCAAAATAAAAAAATATTTAAAAACTAAAATCAAAATTATATCAAATAGATAAAATTTTCTGAAATCAAAATCAAAATTAAATCAAAATTTAAATATATTGAAAACTTAAATCAAAATTAAATCAATATTGAAAATTTTTAAAAAATCAAAATTAAAACTAAATCAAATTAAAATACTCGAAATCGAAACACTAAATTAAGCTTATTTACTTATTTTAAATGGTTTGAAAATTTGGAGATTTTGTTAAAAAAATTGTATAAGATTTCGTATTTAAGGATAAATAAATAAACTTTTAATTATTATATCACAGAAGTTATATGTTTTGTGTTAACATAATTTCAAAAAAGATAAAAATTGAAATAAATATAAAACTGTAAATTTATAAACATTGTACATTTGTAAATTATAAATAACTTATAAACATTTTGGAAAAAACATGACATACATTGTTTAACAAAATTTTCATACTTATCAAAATAAAAATATTTTTCAAGATCTTGATTTTAATTATTAAAAATTAAAAAAAATTTAAGATTTTTAATAATATTTAATTTTATTTTTTAAGTTTATTTACTTTGGTTTTCTATTTCTTTTCATTAAGAAAATTATATTTAGTAATTAAATGCAAAATTTAAAGAATTTTTAGCTAACCTTTAAGCTATTGTAATGTTTGCCTGATTATTAGAATATAACATGTTATTTATATTGAATTTAAAATTTTTAAACATTGATTTGTACTACAATAATACAAGGAATATCATATTTGAAAAAGTTTAATTACTGTATAAATAATAAAAGTTAACAAATATTCTTTAATATTAATTCCGAAAATTTTTTTTAATCAAATTTAAATGTCAATTAAATATATAATCATGTAATTATTATTTTTAGGTAGTTTATCATTTAAATTTTGGTTGTTTTACATTATAATTATTTTGATTTTTTAATTAAATGTTTTTTTGTAAAAAACTAATGTTTTACAAGATAGAGATCGAACAATCATTATTATCTACCATCTTGTATATTTATGGTTATAACTGAATTTTTCAGTTTAATGATGACGTAATAATAAAAATTGATTTAACAAGACTTCATTTTTAAAATATATTTAATCAGTAATATTGTTTAACGTAAAATGTTTTTAAATATTTCAGCAATTCTTAAAAATATTATTTTATAATCAAAATACAAATGAATTTATAAATATAAATAATGTGAAAGTATCAACAGGAATTAAAAACTTTTTCTTTTTAGCTCACTTTGTCCATAGGATTTGAAAAAATGTCTGTTCATTTCTCTGTTTGTCTATCTATCTGTTGATAAATCAAGTGTCTAGTACTTTTTTATATATATTATGAAATGCTAATTTAGCCAATTATTGATCTAAAAATAGTAAATAATCTACCAATTATATTCTAATTAAGATAATTTCATTTAAATTTTATTTTGAATTTATTTTACATTTTAAAAATCATAATGATTATAATTGCAAACTTTATATATATTTTGATTGTACTTTGATTTTGATTTATTCAACAAATAAATATCTATTTTAGTATTTTTATAAGCCATTTAAAAATATTTTTAGACAGAATGACATTCAATTTCATTGATATTTTCCCACAATTTCAAATAAAACTTATTTTATTAATTTAATAAAAATTTTATAAATTATTGAGGAAATAATTTAATTAATCAAATTAAAATTATAATAAGTATAGAAATACAAATTTAAGAAATTATTAATATTATTATTATTATTATAAACTCCAAATGAGTTTTAAATAAAAGATAATCATTATTAAGTTAATATTTTCTTAATTTTATTGGATTCATTACATATTTGTATTATTATTATTATTATTTCGGTTTATGCACGCAATATATTTAACAATATATGCGGGTGATAACATCCCAAGTCTTTTGAAAGCTACTAGGAGTTTTCTCAACCTGGCATTGCTACTTCACCAAACATATAATGCCTACAAAATTTGAAGAAATTTTCTGACTATATTACATGTATTGAGAATGGCTGTTTTCTCCAGTAATTTTATTATAGATGGATTTATGTCTAATTTTATTAGATTTGATGTTAAGGTCTTAGTTATTAGTCTATTATTACAAAAAACTATAGGAATTTTTCGTGGTGTTTCTTTAAATTTCCATAAATCTTTTATTTCTGCTGCGATGTCGATGTATTTTCTGATTTTTTCGCTTTCTGTTGATGCTATGTTGTGGTCTAGTGGGCATGCAATGTCCAATAGATTTGCTGTTTTGGATGATTTGTTAATGATTACAATATCTGATTTGTTGTTTCTTATTGTCCTGTCAGTAATAATTGATCTATCCCAGTATAAAGTAAAACTTTGTGACTCTATTACTGGTTTGGGAATGTAGTTGTAATATTGGGTTTTATCTGTTATGAGGTTTAATTTTGAAGTTATTTCTTTGTGAATAATTTTATCTATTGAATTTTGTCTTTCTGTATATTAAGTTCCAGATAATACACGACATCCAGCAGTAATATGTTTAATTGTTTCAGATTGTGAATTGCAAAGTCTGCATTTATCGCCGACTTGTAGTTTTTCAATATATTTTTGGTAGTTTCTGTTAGGTATAACCTGATCTTGTATTGCAAATATGAATCCTTCTGTTTCACGGAATAAACCACCAGATAACAACCATTGCATACTTTTTTCTTTATCAATATTATTTTCGTTAAGTTCTTTCGCAAATCTACCATTAAGTGCTTTTCCGTACCATGTTTCTTTTTATTGTGAATAGTATTTTTGATGTCTTTAAGAGATTGCTCTTTTAATCTTAGAGGAGTGTAGTTGTCTATTTGAACCAATGTTTAAGGAGTATTATCTGTACTTTACAAAAAGTACTTTTGCAAGTTGTTGACTTGTTTGTTGCATAAATAGTGGATGTCTAATACTCCTCTTCTACCTAATCTTCTAGGTAAATGAAATCTTTCTATCGCAGACTTGGGATAATGTACTCTGTATTCAGTAAATAATGTTCTTGTTTTTCTATTGATGTCTTCCAAATCTGTTTCTGTCCAGTTTAGTATTCCAAATGAGTACATTAGTAGAGGTATTGCCCAAGTGTTGAATGCTTTGACTTTGTTTTTTGCATGAAGTGTTGATTTTAGAACACTCCTCACTCTGTTTAGATACTTTTCTTTGATGTTCATTTTAGCTTTTGTTGATATATCAAGGCATTTAGTAAATCAAAGATATTTATATTCAGATGACTTATCTAAACAGTTAATTTCTTTATTTGCTAATGTCTTTATGTTTTTACTTATTTCCTTTTTTGACTTCGAGTATAGTGCATTTATCAATACCAAACTCCATGCATATATCTTTACTAAATTTTTCTGTTGTAATTAATAGTTGTTCTATTTCTTTTCTATTTGATCTATATATATCTTTAAATCGTCCATATAAAATTGATGATTAATTTTGATGTCTTTTGTTAATTTAAATCCATTATTTGAATTCTTTAATAAATTACTTAGTGGGTTGAGAACCATGCAGAACCATAATGGACTTAAGCTATCTCCTTGAAAAATGCATGTTTTAATTTTAATTTCTTTTGAGACGATTTTTGATGTTTTTGATGAAGCAAATAATGTTGTTGTACATTTTGTCATTGATCTTGAAAGTAATTGTATTAAAGAAGGATGGATATTATAGATATTTAATATTTCAATTAACCATGAATGTGGTAATTAATCGAAAGCTTTGACATAATCAATCCAAGCTGCAGATAAGTTTCTTGCTTTCTTTTTTGCCATTTTTCATATGATTTGATCTAATATGAGTTCTTCTCTACAGCCTTTAGAACCAATTCTACATCCTTTTTGTTTTTCATCAATTATATTATGCTGTGTTAGGTAATTACTAATTTTATTTGAAATTAGTGATGTAATAATTTTGTAAAGTGTTGAAAGGCAAGTAATTGGTCTATAATTTTCAGGTTTATTTTTATCTCCTTTTTTATATATTAAATAAGTTGTTCCTTTCATTAAAAATTGTGGCAGTTCTTCATTTTTCTCAATATTTCTATTTATAATATTCATAAGTTGTTCATGAGTTGATGTAAAACTTTTCCACCAGTAATTTTGTAACTTATCATGTCCTGGTGATTTCCAATTATGTGCTTTTGTAAGAGCCAGTTTTACTTCTTCTAATATTAGATTTGGAGTATTCATTTGGATTTCTTTGTTTTCTTCTTTAAGTTTAGTTATCCATTCTGTTTCTCCATGATTTTGAACAGATTTTGACCATAAATAACTCCAAATATTTTCGAATGATTCTTTACCGTTGTTTTGTGATAAGTTTCTGTAGAAATGCTTTTAATTGTTTTTAAATTGCTTGTTTTCACAGTTTCTTATATGTTTTTTGTTATATTTTCGTAATCATTTGGCTTGAACTGTGAGTTTTTGTTTCAAAAGATCGATGTATTCAATGATTTTGTCGTTAATATTTGATGAATATTTGTTAAATTATTTTGATTTGCAGATTGAATTAAATGTTTGATTCACTTTTGCGCTTTTGTTATTATTTTTCCATTCCATTAGATGAGCTATTTGTTGTCTAAATGTTTTGATTTTATTTTCTATTCGTACTTTCAAAGATGGTGTCGTTATTTCTTTTCTTTTGTTATTTGAATCGTTGGAAATATTGATTCCAATATGTTTAATGGCTGTGTATGCTCCACAATAAACAAGATTATGGAGATCTTCGAGTGTTGTTTATGTAGTTATTTGTGTTTTAATTTTAACATCTAGTTGTTTAATTATATTGAAATTCCTTCTATTATAAATAATTTTAGGAATCTTTGGTCTTTTAATTGGATCTGTACCAAAGAATTCATCTAATGATGTTTGATATGTATTAGAGAGTTCTTCCTTTTCTTGTGTTTTATCTTCATTTATATTTGTTTGTTCAATGTTTGTTATTAATTCATTATCTGAAGAATGGTCGTATTATATAATTGTGTCATTATAGCTGTTTTGATGTTCTTGATGATGTAAAATTCCAGAGACACTAAGTTTTATGTTTGCTAATTCAGATGGTGTTAGATAATCTTTTCTTATAATTATATTTCTTCTGTATGCGATGTTTCCTTCAGTGATGTTTGACAGTTCTGGATGTATTTTTTAACCATTCTTCATACATTTTGAAACGGAAGCCAGTTTTGTTTTCTTCGTTATTCGTAGCAATATAGTAGCAGTGCATTACGTCGATGTTTAGATCTTTTGACAATTTGAAGCGCTGATTTGTTTAAGTTGTAGCGGCAGAACCAGTGGCCAAAGCTTGAGTCTACAAAATTGAACTTGATGTGGTCGCATTACGATTACCGACTGTGCCACGCCTTCGCGATGTTGTTGCTCTGGCTCCGGAGGACGGGGTGGGAGACTGTGACATATTTTTCGAACAGAGCCCTCATTCCAAACTCTGAACGCGGGCATTGTTATCCTGGGCTATGGCCGATCCATTATTGAATTTGGAACGTAACTGTACCATAATTGAAGATACAAGAGGGGCTTCCTCGGTAGGGATGGTCAAATAATGCCACAAGATGACCATTTGCATAGTGACATAGAAGTTTCTACACGCTTTCATCGAATGCGTAACCCGTATGTGTGGTACTTCCGGACCACACCCCTGATGTTTTGAGGTTCTTTCCAGTCACTAGTTCACCCGCTTTACAACTTCCGCAAGCCGAGGACTGCTATTGAAAGTAGCATTCAACAGTCTGACGACATACCTTGACCGAAGACAGAGGTCTAGTAGCGTTGCTAGTGGTGGCAGTGCCGATCTCTGCGTAAGGCGGCCAACGGGGTCTCTAATCTGGTGCGGCAGATGTTATGGCCGTTAACTAGGGTTCCTCAGGCACGTTATTTCCCGTCGTAGGCGACCATCAACGCCCTGAGTAGACCCTCAGAATTGCACCCAAATGCTTATGTGGGTTTACACCCTACGCTACCTGGACATCGTCCAGTGCGACCGCCTGAGGGCAAAATACTCGGGCAGAGGACACTTAGCGTTACCTGACCCCTGGTTGGCTTATTACTAACAAACCTCAATTTCTGGAGGGAAGCCCGGAACCGTTACACTTGGGGATATTATTATTATTATTATTAACATTATTATTATTATTATTATTATTATTATTTATTGTAATAAATAGCAAGAACTGTATGAACAAAAACAGTTAACAGTTGGAAGAAAGTTTTCATCGGAATCTGATGGATAATAATCAATTGATTCAGTAAAAAATGAATCTATAGTATAGTCATAATCTGAAGATCATAACGATGTAGAAGATGTAGAAATCGCTACTTGGAACTATGGAACTGTAGAAATTTTTTCAAATAATGGGTTTTCATTGCTATACTACATGCAATCTATTATGAAATCATTGTTAATTAAATCATTTTCATCATCAGATGAAACTATTTATATTGTATCATCTAAGTCAATAGAGATTGATTGAACTGAGGATAATGTATAATAATCCGAAAGTGTTTAAGGTGAGTCTAAACTAAAATCAGAATTTTGAAAACCGTTAGAGGTATCAATTGATAACATATAACCTCCAGATAAGTCATCAAACATAGAATTGTCAATACTGTGAATGTAACATTCTATTAAACAATTGTCATTTATTAACGAACTGTCATCTATCGGGAGACCAATGTCCTCATAATGATAATTTCGAGTTTCCATTTCATATTTGGATGTGAAATTAGTTGCTATTTCTATTTCTTTAAAACATTCCTTAATATAAGTTGGAGTTGGCATATTTTTAATTGTTTCATCACACAATTGACGCCAATACATACTAGGAAGTTTAAAAAATCGCTAGCAAATGGATCAGGAGATTGCTCATTTTTAATAATTTCTGCGCTGCTATCACTAATTGTAATTGTTTCGGTAGGTAATAAATTTAACCCAATCAGAATTTTCGGCAAATCCTATCTTAGGGGCAGAAGTTATAAAGTTTGAATTATCATAAAAGTAATGATCTATATCATAAGGTTCAATTATAGGTAATGTATATGTATGGAAATCAATTTCAATAAGGCCACGATATACGACTTCATCTGTAGAATATAAGATTTAATAAGTTAATATTTATTAATTTATTATTAAAGTTTAACCTTGAGTTAATCCATAGCTAAATCAATCTTGAAATTATATATCAAGAGTATCAGGAAATCCGGAAAAGTTTTTAACTGATGAGTCAACAATTGATTGTTGGTAAGATATTTAACAAATATTAATAAAATATACACTTTAAAAAGAAAATTCTTACGTTTATTTTAGGCATCCATATTGCTTGGTCCTGCAATAATAGGTGGTTCACTTTCAAATCTTTCATTACAAACAGTTTCCATTTCTTGTATTGCCTTATTGGCCAAGTCATCGTAGTGTTTATTCTAAATCCGAATCTTAAAATTATACTTTATTTTTAATTATGAAAATTTTTAATAGTTAATATAATACCACTTTCACCAATAATCAAAATTTTTACAGTTTCATCAAGATGTATAGAATTGCCAATATCTATTGATAAATTTTATTATATATTAAGTTTTTAAAAAAATTCTAAATTCCTCACTAATATCCGGATCATTGTTAATATGAAACGTACCAAATCCAACCGGACGTTACCACCCCTTCCACGGCCAAAAACCTAGGGAAACCTATGGGTTTTAGCGGTGAAACTCTGGCACCGAATAAAAGTGGACACAAAAGCGTGGATAACGCTTACAAATTTTTTGTAAATTAAATATATAATAACGAGAAACATATACTTAATGGCGTATCGCCTATCCAGTGGTGTGCCGTTAAGACCAACGGTTCTGCGAGTGATGGCACGCATACATAGCTCACACAAACAAATCAATAATAATATAAATAAGTTAAATTTAAGTAAACGAATTAATCATTTAAAAATAAATAAATATATATATATATAGAAATGAAAACAAATGCCTCAAAGGCTTAAAGATAATTATAATTTAAGTGTTCAGTTTGACGGCAGTCAAAAAACTGATTATTTTCAAACAAATTTGCATAACAGCGCTAACGACGTTTTTAGCGCTAGCAAAAGCTAGAAAAACTTATTAAAGTTTAAGTTAATTTTTTGTGTCACTGTTTTTCGCTTGATTCTACGGCCCTCTTGGACACTAGCGCGTCCTCGCGCTATATTTTTTTTAAATCGATGAATTTCTTTGGAAACGATAATAACTGCTAAATCGGTGCCACAATACCAAACTTGATCCCATAACTTTTGCTATTGCTCATTATGTCAATCATTTGAACGGTGTTTAGGTTTCCAGCAGCTCTTCAGGCTCGGACTTCCAAAACAGTATCAGTTTAACTTCATGTGCTTAAGTTCAAACTGTAAAACTTTAGCACAAAACTAAAAAGCTTAATAATACACAAATCACTGTTAAACACTTCTGTGAAAAACCAATAACGAAAGACTTTAGTTGATCTTTAATTCAAATTATACTTTGGTTGACATGTCTTCAGCGACAGTTGTGTTATCAACAACAAACACAATCGAATATGTAAAGAAATCAGATACATTTATCGCAAAGTTCGATCGTCAACCACTGTGATTAAACATGTACAGCTTTAATTGATTCGAATATCAACCATAATTAAATCCAAACATTACTCGTGTACAATAAACGCTTTCCAAACTTTCACTGTAAAATCGATAACTTTAACGATTCAGCTTTAATACCAGTAAACAAAAAAGATTCCTTATTTCACATCACTTCGATCCAAATATACAGTGCGATTTCAAGTGTATTCCGAGAGCCAAATTACGTTATAATACTAGTCTTGTGTATACCAGACTCTTCCCTAAATTACAGAGTATTCCGTAATGTCGGGGTTTTATTCCAAAAAAAATTATTTACGAAAAATATTTCAACTAAATTTTCCCAAATTTTCGCTTTTAAAATTACCCTATTCAATCAGGTAGAGTAACATGACATTAGCTGTTTCTACCCTAAGTCAGTGTAGTTACTACCATGCCAGGGCTTAGACAAAAAGGTCTGTTACAACTTTCGGACAACACCAACTTTCGGACAATGGGATCACTGTCCCGGATAGGGTTCAAGGATCTAAACACTACCCGTTTACATTACATTTATTACATTTATTATTAAAAAGATCTCAACGAGAAATTAAATGATCCCGGTGTAAAAAAAAGAAATTATTTTGACTAAACAAAACAAGAAATAACACTGTAACAAGGGAAAACAAAACAATAAAAAAAAGTAAATAAAGCAATATTCAGGTCGTTAAAAGATAATTCACTTCAATTTTTAATATAACAGATCTGGCGGTTTTATTACACGCCAATCGATTTCATTATCAATCTTAATGTCCGATGTTTCTTCATCGGTCAACAAATTTTGGACATAATTTAGTCGTATAATTGATAAATCAGACTTAATTTTGGCAACTCTTCGGGTTCGCTTAACAATATTAATTTTATTTAATTTTCGAGACTTCGGTTTAGTTCTCGGGTATCCAGTTTCGGTAATAGTTTTATTATGTCAGCGGTATCGCTGAGTTTGGTATAATTATGTTTTATTTCTGATTTGGTAATACATCTTTTACTTTAACATCACTGACTGATTCTAGCCCTCTTGGAGACTCCAATTTACCGCTCTCCTTTCGCTTTAGGAAACACTCAAAACAGTTAGATTCATGTACGATTAAATCGTGACTACAGTCAATAGTGATGTTATTCATAGAATAAACACCTTGTTGTGTACCAACAGTTCGATATGTTTTGGGAGTGGTATCACTCTTAATGGATTTAATAGTGGTATCACTATTTGGAACATCAACTGTTTGATATGTGTAAGGAGTCGGAAACTTGTCATTATCATTACATTTTGTCAAGTCATTACCCGATAATATACTATCGTCGTAATGTATATAACGAGTTTTTGGTATAATGAAATTAGCCGTTCTCAAAAAATTTATATCAAGGATCACATCAGGTTCCATTCCATTTAATACTGCAACCGTCATTATGATTGTTCGATTTACAAGACAAATACTGATGTCTGGTAAGATACAAAGTGGCGTACACCTATTGCCATTTATCGACTTAGCTGGACACCTAGTCCATGGTATTCGTTTACAATTCTGTTTGTCAGCCATACTTGGACTTACGGCTGTCATAAATGCTCCAGTATCGATAATAGCATTAGTTTGATAATTATTTATATGAATGGTAGCTTTTGGTACGTCAGCAAAACTCAGATTATTCATTTGGTAATTTATGTCACCGTTAACTCCGCTTTTAATTTCAAACAGTTTGCTTAAAATTCGGTTGGATAAACTCGGCTTTGAAATCAGTTACGAAGTCCTCATATGTTAATTGATCATTAGAATTAAATCGACCCTCAAAACAGTTACGAGCCGCTCCCTTCATGGCAGCTCTAGCAGCTGTTACTCTAACATCCCCTTCCCATTGGTTAATAGCATCGGTGTTTTAAAGCGTTCGAGCCATAGAATTGCTTCACGACGCTCACCATCAAATGTTGGATAATCTAATTTTATTCTATTCGGGGTTGGCTTAGAACCTTGGGCTGCTAGTGTTTTAATTAAATCTGTCATATTTTGATTGGATGTGTTCTGTTGCTGAGCTAACAATGCTATCAGTTGTTCCATTGGTGACAAAGTCTGAGCACCAGCAGTATTGGGATTGAGTATGGTTTGAACATTATTCTGACTAAAACCCTGATTAGGTAATTGTAAATTCGGCAAACCTAGGTTTATATTTGCTGCACTTTATTGAAAACCCGTATTCCAAATTGTGTTATCAAAATTATGTATTGTATTCATGTTAAGTAAATCACTAATTGGATTTAATTGGGGTAATGCTTTAAGCTGTTCTGCCGTTGACTTTGCCGGTATCGACAGGTTTGTCATTTCGAGAGTATTCCCGAAAAATTCAGCATTAGCTTTATTCATAGTATCAAATAATGATACACCTGATGGAAATACTACATTCTATTAAATTAATAGATCATGAATAAGTGAGCAAAATAACTCTAACCTTTCGTACTCAGACGCTACACTAATATTATCTTGAAGTTGGTTATCATCTATTGTATTAGGCATTTTTACTTTTATTATTGTTCCCTGAGAAGAAAGACTACTACTTGATATGTTTAGGTTAAGGTTAAGTTTAGTACAGGGGGGTCGAAAACTTTGACCTGGTACACCAGTTGTTGACGCTACTGGCTTACGACCAAAATACACTTAGTGTTGGGCTGTTCACAACTACCGCTCTTTCGGGTTTGAATACAACGAAAGTAAACACTCACAAAATAATTTACACTACACGTGATACAAACACAACCGATACACTATACATTTACCTTAACACTACTACTATTACTGTGAGTATGGTACGATCCGGTATCGAATCGTTTATACTAATTCAGTGAGTATTCACTTATAACTCATACACCGAATAACGTTCCCCACACCCGTAACACTTTAAATTATTTTTAAATAAAGCGAGGATTCGCATTACTAGTTGTCGACAGGGGATCCTGTCGACACACTACACTACAAACCAAAAAAAATAATTAATTTCGGGCTTATTCAAAAAATTGGGTAATCATTACACACTTTGGCCCGGTAAACCCCTAAACTCTGAAATCCCTAACCGTTTACACCCTTAGAAATTCCCGACCCAGGAAAACACTTGCAAAAAAAATTAGACCCCTCACACCTTTAGCGCTTAGCCACGAGGACAAGAACCCGATACAGGAAGTGGGAGGAGTATCGCAATCAAAACATGTGCTTTTAACGCGCGCTCATACACACTCACACGCAACGCAACAAAAAATATTTTATTTTTAATTAAAATTACGACGATTTCGTTGGTCGCGATGGCTCCCACACTTCAGCCGAACTTGTCCCACACACACACTCTGTCACACACAAGAGGGCTCACACTACTCGCGTGGGCGGCGGAAACCTTCGCCTACTCCGCACCTCAACCACACTTGAAGCGTACCAAAACCTGCGGAACGTTACCACACCTTCCACGGTACAAAACTTCGGGAAACCTCTGGGTTTTAGCGGCTCAACTCTTGCACCGAATAAAATGGGACACAAAAGGCTTGGCTAACGCTTACAAATATTTATTAAATTAAATATATAATAACGCGAACATATACTTAAAAGCCCATCGCCTGTCCAGTGGTGTGCCGTTCAGACCAGCGGTTCCGAGAGTAATGGCACGCAAACACAGCTCACCCAAACAAATCAATAATAATATAAATAAGTTAAGTTTAAGTAAACGAATAAATCATTTTAAAATAAATATAGAAATGAAAATTAATGCCTAAATTTAGTTTGACTTAGTAGTCTTAAATAAATAGGCTTAAAGAAATTATATTTTAAGTGTTCTGTTTGACGGCAGTCAACACACTGAGTATTTTCAAACAAATGCGCATAACAGCGCTAACGACGTTTTTCTAGCAATATCTAGAAAAACTTATTAAATTTTAAGTTAATTTTTTGTGTCACTGTTTTTCGCTTCATTCCAAATATCATATGGTTGAGGTGAGATTGTTAGGTTATTCTCTTTTTGTCTTTTGTTTATAATACGTTTATAACCCCACGATTCTCTTGTCTCAGTTTTATTAGCCTTTCCAATTGCAATAAAGCTCATTTTTTACGTACAATCTTTAAATAAAAACAAAATTTAAGGTAATTAAATTATTTAAAAACAATTATATCGCTAATTTTTCAATGTTATATTTGTTCAATTTATATGAGAATAAACATATTTTTCAATGAATTAAATGCTTTATATCATCATATATAAATTTATTGAACAAATATAACATACTTTTAACAAAATACTTTATTTAATAAATGATTAGCAGATTATACATTTTTCATTTATATCTTTAAATAAATTAATCTGATATAATATGAACACGTGCAAGAATAGTTTTATTTTGAACATTATTATAATTTCTAAGGCTTTCTCGTGTTGCTTGTGATTCAATTTTTAACATTTTGAGAATAATGCTTTTATATATTTGTTCATAATAATGCTTTTCATATTTGTAAACATTTTTATAAAGTTGAGTACCAAAGAGTGTTCTTAATTGAGAATTTTTTATAACTGCTTCTATTGAATACGATTCTAACGATCTTATAGTCTACGACGATTTTAACACTATTTCGATCTCATTTATTAAATCTTCTTCACCAATGGTAATCTCATTTGGTCTCCAATCAGTATGTTTAATTTTAATGATACTAGTTGTGAAATATTTTTTTCTATTGCACATTGCCATTTCTATGAAAAGACTTTCATGGAACATTTGCATCATATTCTGTTTACTCCATTCTTTATACCATTCTAATTATAGCCAACTTAATTCTTTAATTCTTTTTTAACACTTATGCATACATCAATGTCTATAAAGTGAGATTCATTGTATATGGGAAAATTTCGAATGTCTAATGATTGTTGATTGTAAATTGCTTCAATTTGATCTTGATTTATCTCATATCCTTGAAATTTTTCTCTTACAAGAATATTGCCGCATTCATTGAAACACAAGCTTGACCCGATTTTACTTAAACTCATTATATACTTACTCTGAAAATAAAATTATTATTATAGAAAGGAATTTAATAATATTCCTTTTTTATTACTTATAATTGATGATATTACTTAGTATTGATGCTTAATTTGAAACTCTATAAAATAAAATAAAAAACTGATTATTTAAAAAAATCTTAATTTTCATATTTACCTGGTAATTGGGACTAATCCAATGTTTAATAAACAATGTTTTGATAATTGTATTTCCTATAGAATTAAAAAATTAAAATTTTTGTTTATAATGTATAAATTCTTTCTTACTTAGTGACAATTTTTTTTTCAATTATACCAATCAATTTTGGAGATAAATGAAATATAATTGTGATGCTAAATATGAAATAATTTGTAATCTAAAAAGAAATTTATATTATTTTAAATATAGAATTACTTACATATATAGGTAGATTTCAAAGATATAAAAAATCCGGTAATTATAGAAAATAGTATTCAAATAAATCTATAAATAGAAACAAATTGTTAAAATAAAATTTATTAAAATTTTTAAAAAATTAATTAAATAATAAATGTATTTAAAGTTGGGTATGAAATCAAACATTCTTTCTTTTAAAACAAAAACAATAAAAATATCTAAAAGCGACATATAGATTTAAATAACGATGATATTTAGTGAAAAAATCTCATATTTCAGTGAAAAAACTCGCTGATATAAGACCCTCTGAAAAAATCGACGAAATGCGTCGAAAAACAGTGATTTTCAATTAAAAAAGTGACGTAATTCAGTTAAAAACTCGCTGATCAAAGACCATCTGACCCGATGAAAAGCATAAAAAAAAGTGTCGTATTTCGAGTTACTTTGAAGTTGCGTTACTATGAAGTTCCGTTGCTATGTAGTTGAGTTGCTATGGATTTGCGTTGCTATGGAGGCGTTGCTATGGAGTTTAGTTGCTATGGATTTGCGTTGCTATGGATTTGCGTTGCTATGGATTTGCGTTGCTATGGAATTGAGGTACTAAGGAGATGCGTTGCTATGGAATTGAGGTACTAAGGAGTTGCGTGTCTGACACAAACAACACACACACGAAAACACATATACACACAAGCCCTAAAAACTTCAAACATACGGGCTGCCTGTAAAGACTGCAAAATACCGTATATTGAGAATATAAAATAAAGACTTTTTTCCGCACAATACAGCCAAAGCCCGTTAGGACTTCAATAGACGTAGAGTTTAGAAGAGAAGAGCAGAACATTACATTTCTTTTACTTTTTCTTTTAAACAAACCTGAGAGAATGAAAAAAGTGGAATGACTTTCTCTCGCGACTGCTATTTATAGGGAGTTTACACTTACTTCGAGAGGACTCATTTTAACTTTTGTAAAATTGTTAAGCCCATCACAATATAGTGTGATTACAATCCTTTTCGTTCTCAGAAAATTTTTATTAAACGTATTGAAACGTTTTGACTTAGATACATTTAAAAATTAAGGCATTATGAATTTCTAAATATTTATGTTTAATTGCATCAAATACATAATATATAGTGACGTCACAAAATATTTCACTTTAAATGTCTCTGTATTTTCACAAAAGGTTCACAATAAGAAATGGATTCAAATGTTGCACCCGGATTTGATTTTGAAATACTCAATGATGGAGTACCACTTGTATCAAATAGATTTAAAAGTACTCAATATACATTTGAATTTGGAATAACTCATAAATTACATAATATAAAAAACTTAAAAGAAGCTAGCAATGAAATTAATAAGTTATATGAATCATTTGACATGCCAACTTTAAATAAATATTCTGATGATCACAAATATTTTGTATTAGTTCATCATAAGGATTTTGAGACAGAACCAATTTTCATAGGTATGTATAATTTAAATTACTATAATGATTATTAAATCACGTAAACAGCAAATGGAGCTTCGAAGCAAATGGAATCGCCAGAACAAAAGAAGAGAAAATCGCGAAAACTCCTCCATTGCTATGGACTTACAGATCATGGATGAGATGGGTGAGCTTGTAGACGAAATCAAGATTACCGTCGAATACGTCCCGCGCCCTAACCCTACTTTCTTTGATTTCAATAAGAAAATCATGCGCAAAGTCGTTTTGGACCACAACACATTGGTGTGCACTTATTGGTGTGCGCGAAGCCAAACAGCGCCGCAACAACACCATTACCCTTTCCGGTCCACAATAACTTAAAACCGTCGCTTCCGACCGCTTATTTTTTAAATTTTATTTTAAAATATATCACACTGTAGTGTGACATAAACATTAAAATTCATTTTTTATTTAAAATACCTCACATTATAGTAGTATCGGCCGCCATTGTTTTCTCGACAAGAAGCGACTGACACTACTCCTAGTCCTTCTAGTAGATTTATATATATAGCCCTACCATTGTTTTTACATATGACTTGAAATAAATTCAATTTTGCTAGTTTTGATGTTATATTAACCCCATATTTTACAAATTTTTTAATCCCCAGAGAGTCATAGCATACCTTGAAAAATTTCAATCGACTATACCCTGAGTAATATATTCAATACATAAGCAAGCTCCAAGTTTATTAAATATATCGGCAATATTCTTCTGCAACAGAGAGTAAAAGTCGGTGATACAAACAGTGCTAATTAAAAAACAACAACAAAAATCCTTTGTTACATAAGCTAACGCAGACTGGCGTCATATCCAGAGATGAGCACGCTCGGCGCTCACTCTCGCGCTCGGTATAAAATTGACGCTCATCGCTCGGCGCTCACTTTCTTTACACGCTCGAGAGCTGAGCGTAAACCGAGCGTTTATTAAATGAAATCTTAATATAAAAAAATTTAAAGCCTAATAAATATAAAATTTTTTTCACTTATAAATAAAATTAAAGAATATTTACGGTTTTTTAAAGATTTATGTTTGTGCTAAAATCAATTTTGTATAAAATCAATTTTTTTAATTGAAGTAATCCTATTTTTAAAAAATTACTTATGGGAACCTAAGCTCGGTACGCTCGCTGGCGCTCAGCGCTCACTCTCGCGCTCGGTGAAAATTCAACACTCGGCGCTCTCGCTGACTTACGAGCGCCATCCGCTCGAGCGTTGCTCATCACTGGTCATATCACAAACCTTTGAGCAGCAACTCTCTATTCTGCAGCCACTTAATAATAGATTAATGCAATTAGTTTATGACGAACATATGACAAACCCTTCGGAGTGGTGATGAGGCATCAGTGAATTTAATTTCTGGTTCCTTCCCCTGCTATTATTTCCCTACTAAATTATTGTTTCATCGAATTAAATAAGAGTTTAATGGGGCAATAAAAGCAGGGGAAGTAACCAGACATAAAATTCACTGACGCCTCATCACCAATCCGAAGGGTTTGACATATGATTGACATTATTATTTTGCTTTTTTTCCCAGACATTTAAATAAATTCTTCAGACTAATAGCTATCACAACAATCTTGGGAATAACATTCTCAAAGTTGCCCAGACTTACGAGTCAAAACTAACATAGTGTACGGCACAACGCATCGCACTCTATGGTCGCTCAGTTGGGCGTATGTGTTATTTGCGTGCTCCACAGGACACGGAGGAATAATTAATAGCATACTATCGTGGAGTGTGTTAACCCCTTTGAGTAAATTAACATATCAGGCGTATTTATTTCACACCGTTCTGGTGGCGTGGTTTGTTTACGGGGCACGACAACCAGTTTATTCTTCCGAAGTCAATGTGGTACTAATTTTTATTGGATTTTTTGGATTCATTATATCTTAGAGCCTCAAAATAATAGCATTTATTGCATATCAAATTAGCGCTATAAATTGCTGCAAAATTGTACTAAAATAACTTATTTATATAAAAATATTACGTATTCTAAATTTAACAAAATGAAAAATTTTATAGTTACTCGCTCTTTGAAACTAATCGGTTAAATACTATTTTAGTATATTTTTGTAAAGAATTCGGAAATATTTTCAAATTTTGTAAAATAAATCTTTTTCTTATGGAGATTACTTTAGAATTTATGATATGGGGCCGCAAAACTCGTCAGATTTAAACGACAATTTTTAAAATTGTAGAAAAAATGCATTTAAACTAGGTAAATTGCATTTATGGCGATCATAATTAAAAATCGCCTAATTTTCATTTATAAATGGAGCTCAAACAACTCCATTTAATGTGATTCGAGCTTATATAAAATTATTTGCATCTATCTTATTAAATTTTGAGGCTCTAATATCATAGCAATCGATAAAATATATTTTATAATACTCTAAAATTAATTGGGGTACACTTATAAACAGTTAATATGATAAACCAAGTAATTTAAACCCTATATATTTTGCCCGAATCAGCACTTTTCGCCCTAATTACCCCGAAGTATCTCGAATCATTAACTGATTTAAAAAATACCAATATTTTTTGTTTAAATTTGAGAAATATATTCAAAATTGAAAATATTATGTAATCAATTTAGAGTTTTTGTGACCCTCATTATATTATATTCAATATTTTAAAATATGTCTTTGGTTTAAGTAGAATTTTTGACTGAACTTTTTAGACTTCACCAAAAATAACATTTTTTCAAAATTTTAATATTCTTTTCTTACAGTATTATGCTTAGCCCACATTTGCACAGAAAATTCCTTTTTTACGCCCGAATCCCTCCCGAATTTGCTTGGCCTTAATCATCACTATATTGTTAGTCAAATTGGGTTACTATAGTCTTGAATTAATTGACGGCACAGCAAAAATAATTAAAAGAAGAAAATATGGCACAAAAAAATGTTTTTCCTTAGTTGCCGAAGTAGAATAATTTTTTTCGGATAACACCTATTATTTCCTAAGAATTTCTTTACTTATGAAAGTGACAGTACATGCGACTTGCGTTTGATTTTGACGTCATTTACCCCATTTTGCACTTATAAGTCTTACACGTGTGACAAATCTTATATTCAAACATTGTTGGTTATACATTACTAGTTCCGGTTAAGCAATGCAATCCTTATATATTAATATTTGTTTTGTAAAGCAAATATATTTACCATTCAATTTCAAAGCAAATATTGCTTATATTGCGTATCATCTAATATTAATTTTTTGATAATAATTATCATTTATAGTTTTACTATAAAAATAAATTAATGTACATTTTATTGTCGTATATGGTATTTCCTTAAGACAAAAGAATATCTTTAGAAAAATGTGTGCCAAAAATAGAAAGTGTTAACAAAAATAAAAAATGGAATTCGGGCAAAATATTAATAAAGGAATTTCATAGTATAATGGAATGATTGTATTGATGGTCACCCAGAAACTTGTATAAATGCACAGAAAAGGGATCATAACAAACCATAAATAGATTTTCACTGTACTTTATAGCAGAGGTCGAAAATGGGTCCGTGGGATTAAGGGTAATATATGCGGGACGTGAGGGAGTGGAAAAAGCCTAAAAAATCGCAGGATGTACGGGATTCCCGAAATGCTTATATTTTACCGCAAACCAATTAAAATAACATTTCTATGCCTAAATTCATCGAGTTTTCGACCTCCCAGAAAATTTTTCCTAAAATTTTAAAGTTTATAAATATTATATTCACTTTTATTTGTTTAATTTCAAAAGTTAAATCAAATATGCAGTTATTATTTATTTATTTACATATATATAAGTTTTATAAAGTTATAAAGTTTTTATAACCGTTAATAATGTTTATTTTTGTTTTTTTAAAGTTTTAATTGCATATTTGCGGGAACTGCGGACGGGAGCGGTGGGGACGCTATTTTACCTCTACGGGAGCAGACCCACGGGAGTAAAAATAATTTATGCGGGAGAGAGTGGGAGTTTATAATCGTAGTTTTTTCGACCTCAACTCTATAGTCACCAATGTATTTAGTTATGATATACTTAATCGAAGGATACTTATATGGACAGACACACAAAAATATTTGATCCAATAACTAAAGTACCAACAATTATCACGTTAACCAAAAAACTTTTTTTTATCGCGAATCGATAACAAAATATTTATTAAATGTCGAGAGGAATGTAATATTTACGTCAAAAAATGTTCTAATATAAAAGTTTTTTCCATCACAGCTAAAATCATATCGTCTTTCTAGTATAGCAATATTGTTATATTTTTACATGAAAGTGTAGAAACTAAAGAAATAAACAAAAAATAAATCGATATATAATGATATCAATTTAACTGATTGCTAATACATCAGAAGCGTTGAATGTCCTATTACTTAAAAGTTAGAGCCATAAAAGAGATACAAACATTATTGGGCGACAGATTTTAAAATGATTTTTCAATTGTGAGTGCATCTCATCACTTATCAGTGCTCTAAAGTGGTCGTAAAAATAGATTTTATCCTTTGAGTTTAGATTTTTCTTTTTGATCGATGTTAGCACACAATTACCAGCAATGAATCAAAATTAGACTTGTAAACGGATATCCGAAATATCCGATTTTTCGTAAAATATATAAACAACGATTGGAGTAAAATTTAATAAAAAATTGCAATTTTTCAATTTACAAATTTATTTGTAACTAAATAATTAATATTTGTTCTAATAATTCAATAAAATTTAAATTAGACAGCAATTTTTTCGATAAATCTTTGAAAAATGAGAATAAATAGAAAAAACTATATATCTTCAGGTCGGATTGTGCCGGGTTGGATACAACCACTTCGAGTTCGGGTCGGGTTGGGTTCAGAAAATTCAATCGATTTACAAGTCTAATCAAAATAATCATAGCATAGGAGTTTTAGTTAAAAAAATAACAGTTAACCAAAAAATGTTTTATTCATCACAGAATTTACATTATATAATATAAACTTTAACGACAAATACAGTAAACTTTATTTTAAAATAGAAAAACATGTTTAAGACATACTTTTAACTTTTTTATTCAAATAAATATTCGGTATATTTCTGGGCAATTTTTGAAAAGTTTTGGCTTTTCGTTTTTTAAAAACATTAAAAATTAACGTTCAAATAAATTCCTAAAGGCATTAATCAATTTATTTTTTTCTACCGATAATTCTTTTTTGACCCCATTAACCTCATTTTTTACCAATATTCGATATCTGCAATTAAACATTATTTTCACCATAACTCTTACCGAGAAAACACATTTCAGTTTTTTTCCTAAATATGTAGCGTTTTTCTGAAAATCAATGCGCGGTTTCAGTGCAAATATAAATCAAAACTATGGATCCTTTATCTCCAATAAAGGTTTTCACCAATGATTGCCAACATTTATTTGCCACGTTTATATAATATATTTAATGTGCGTCTGTATCGAAATCAATAACATCCGTCATTGCATTAACAATGGAAATGATTTTCCAAAGTAAAATTAAGTAAAACCATTAATGAGAAAATATTATATTTTATTTCTTTATTAATGTTTGTTACACGTGTAAGCAGTTAAACACAAGCTTACCTGCTCTTTATTATATTTTACACGCGAATAAATGTATATTTTTATTATTTTGTATTTCCTAATCCATACTTAAGTAAACTATAGTTTATATATAATGAATTATTGCATTTTTTCAATAAAAACCTCACTAGTAAAAATGTATAGCTAGTTTTACAATTTATTATGCATAGACAGGTTTAATAGTTTTGAAAATTATTAATAAGTATTTTGCTTACACGGTTAGTAATGATTACTACGCAAATCAATATATTTATTATTAACTAAATACTTTTTTCTTAGCCAATAATTTTATACAGAATATTATCGATTATTCATCCATTTTATTAAATTATTAAAATCTAACTTAATTAGTGAAAGTTCTCATAGGGTTTTTGTTTAACGTAAACGATAATACACTTATAATTGAAATAAAAAATATAAAATTTTCAAATTATTGTCAAATACACATTCAGTTTTCAAATGTATTTTGATTTATGCCTCAGTTAAAGCTATATAATTCCAAATTAAATATTTCAACATATCCTTTTTTAAATAATAAAACAGATTAGAGATAATCTTTATGTTGCTATGACTATAAATATTGTTATCATTCATTTTGCTACAAATTTACTAAATTTTAATTATATAAAATAAACTTCCTGTCCATATCTAAATTCAATTTCATTAGTCTAACTATACAATTAGGCAATAATTTCTAAGTTTAGATTTTAATAAGTAAAATAGACGCCCAAAAGTAAGCAATAACTATATTTCGGGTTAATGTTTATTCAGCTTTGATCAGTAATTTTGCATTATATACGTTACATATATAGAAAAACTAGAAATTAACGCTTAATATTGGCGCGAAATAGAAACCTGAATACCCAATACTTTGTAAATATGCATCAATTTTTTGTTGTCTACGTTCATATTTTTTCTTCTTAATTCGATATTTAGGTTATGCTGTTTCTTCAGTACACGTGCCTAACGTTTATTTTCAGTTATATAGCGTACGTTGCGTTGGAAGCGCCCATCGTTAATATCGAGAGAAATTTTTTTGCCGTAACTAAAGCTACTTCACTACCTATTAATAGTAATAGAAAAATTGAAAATACAAGTGACGCGAGCGTTGTTGGCACTATCAATAACAACAATAATAGTTCCGATATTGATACGAGTAATAACGAAAATAAATGTTAGTTGGTATCAAAAGTTCAAAGTTTTCTACTAATTATAAATTATAAAAATAATTAATTTTTGAAAACAAAAATGTTTTTTATATACATCTTTATTGCATTGTATTGTTATAGTTAAAAGTTCGAAAAAGTTCATTTCATAAAAATGAGTTTTTTTTTTCTAAATTAGAGTTTTATATTTTATTACTACAAACAAAACTAAAAATATATTTGTATTTTTTTAAAGTTGCTGTTCACGGAACAAAAAAAGTAAAGATGAAATTTTAAGTAAAATAAAGTAAAATGAAATTTTAGCAACTATTTAAAAACATTGTTGGATTATTTTGGGCTTTAATTTTTTCTAATCTTTTCTTAGTCACAAATTAGTTTCTAATTTTAGTTTTACTCTATATATAGATAACGAAATTTTTACTGCATTGTTAGTATGGATACTGAATAGACTAGTAAATCGCTATAATTATTAAACCTGAACCTGACTCCAATCCGACAGGTCTCAACCCGACCTAAACCCGAGAGGCTTCAACCCGACCCGATTATCAAAATATTTTTATCATTCTACAGTACTAATTTCTCAAAAAATTTAAAAGATAGTCAAATTTGATTAAAAATAAAAATAATCTTAATTAAGTAAGTATTATTTAAGTTATATAAAAATTATATATTTTAAAATTTCTTCCAAAATTTTAATTTTTTATGGTATAAATCGATGTTTTATTGGATTGTTGAGTTTTCTTCTAAAATTTTCAAATCACCACCTACCCGGCCCGAACAGTTTCGAACACAACCAGATCCAACAATTAATATAAGGAAAGAGATGAGACGAAGGGTGGGTAAGTATAGGGAGATGTTAGTGATGTGGCTTTCCTTTAGCATAATATGTGCGCGTGCTTTAGGGAGCAGATGTGATGCGTTTTCTATTCGCATCATATATATATGGGAACTAGCGATGGGGAACAATAGAGTAAGCCTCTCTATTGTTGTTGAATAAATTCAAATGAATAGAAAAAATTAATTATTATTTTTAAATAAATAACTTCATAAATAAAATTAAAATTGAAAAACAATTAAAACCATTATAAATTTTAATTAAAACAAATAAAAAATATATATTTTTCTAAATAAAAAAACTTCGAAAATCGAAGTTAGAAATAAAAGTTATTGGAATATAGAGAGCTTAGATATCTATCAAAGTGATGTGTTTTCCAAACGCAATATAATGTGTATGCTTGTGTGTGCTATGGTGTGTGTGCATCTGATTTTTGAGGGGAGCGAACAATAGAGTCTTTATTGTTCAGTATGCGATGCGGAGTATAGTAAAGCTATACTCTAAACGCATCAAAATTGAAATTTCGTGAAAAACACTAATAGTGAGAGTAAATTAGCGAAATAACTCTAAAACTAATTTAATAATTAACTAATTAGTGCTAATTAAAAAATTAAATAACACTATCTTAAAGAAAAAAATTATCTCTTTACAGCCATACCAAAATAAATATATTATAAAAATATAAAATTTTATTTTATTTAAAGCTTACAACAATAGAATAACACTTGTCATTGAAAATACACTTTCCCATGACAACTGCAATAATCCTTGGAATAAATTCTCAATATATTGTTGGAATATATGACACTTGTCATCCTGATTTCACATGAGAATATTTTCTAATTTAAATAAAATTAATTAACTTAATAATAAAATTTTAATGGATAAACTAAACCAAACCCATAACTATTATTGGTTTTCATAAAGTATACACCCAAAAATCGAGTTTTCTTCGTAAGTGCTGCACAATATTCTGTTCATTATATGTTTGAATTTCGTTCTGTTCACTTCATTTGAAAATGGCAAACGCTATTTTAGACCTCGTAAAGCTTATTGGGATATTGGATGTACTCAAAATAAAATATTCAAAACAAAAATCAGTGATTAAAAAAATATATCTTCAATTGGAAACGACATTTTACTTCTTGGAAAGAAAAAAACCAAATATGTTAATATTCATAAACTATTACGCTGTAAATCCATCGAAAGTGATGAGTGGGCTCCCAAAAAACTTTCAGTTCTTCATCCTCATCAGCTTCATCTCTTAGTCAGGATTTTGAAGATATTATTTCAGATGAAGGTGAAAGTACACTTGTGAATAGTGAGAATAATATGCAATTGAATATTGCTGAAGTGGTTGTTAGTGAAATTATTGCACCAGATTCACAACTCAGTGATATAATTCTTGGTGATACTTCAATGTGCATTGCATCAGCCGATAGATATTGTTTCTCAAGTCAGTGGACCATCAGAAATAACTAGTACTTCAAAATCATTGGTAGGCGTTAACAAAATACAAGATCCTTTTATAAGAAACAGTGGATAGGCATATTAAGATTTTAATGGAAGCAACGCTAACCTTTAAAATTACAACATACCAAAATCTGTTTCTTCAAAAAGCAAGAGTGGTTCGCATCCATATCAACAATAAAGCAGATCAGGAAGTGTTCGCTCTTATACAAGTCAGGCTAAATCTAGAATTGATTTCTCAATTTCGAGTCAAATTAAATCTCAAAAAGAGATGTAAGCAGGACTTAAAGTTATCGATACATTGCGAAAAATCTTAATTAAATTATCAAAATCATAACAAAAATATATATACTTACATAATCGAGATAACCTTAATACTCATATATCTTAATCATTTTATTATATCTTATTTTTTACGAGTATTCTTAAAAATTAGTTTCTTACTAAAATCTAATTAAATATTTTTCATTAAATTAATTGATAATATAACTGTATACCTTGTAATCATTCAAATATTAATAAAAATTTTAAATTAAATTATTTATTAAAAATTTTTGTATTATTTCATTAAGAATATAATTAGGATAAAGATGCAAAAAATATAAAAATTCCAATATGCATCAAAAACTATAAATTACATTGAAATACATGTAATTTAAATGCAAAATTGTAAATTTATAATTAAATATGTTTTTATTAGAAATTTAACATTCTACATGTTATACCACACTAACCATAACATAAGAAAAATTTTAAGAATTAGTGACTATCTTAATCTTAAGAAAGTTGTATCTTAAGATATTCAAAAATCTTATTTGGTCTATCTTATAGCGCATGTCCTAAATAATATATTAGCCAATATTCATAATAATATCTCAAAAAATGAAAGAGATAAGCTTTATTGTAAAAAAGTCTTAAATATTTTTTAAAATTTTTTTTCAGTCAATAATAAAATCGAAATAAAATAGCACTATTCAATGGAATATATACACCAATTTTTTGAATGAAAAAATGTGAACTCTGCACACTAATCTCCCATAATTATCGCCTCTCGTTTTTCGAAAAGTATTTCACATTTAAATTTGATAACAAACTGTTTCTATGATACCTCACTCTATTTACCCAAAAACATAAATTTTGCTCTGATTTTCTAATATATTTTTATTTAAGCATATTTTCTAATGTTTTTACATTTTTTACATACAAATTAGACTGATAATAGATTAAATAATTATATTATTTGATTAGTTAATTAGTTATTAGTATAATTAATTAAAAATATTATATTAAATTGTATTCTTTTAAATAAAAAATCTCAGAATAGGATAAATATTTCAAATATGACTGATATTTTATTAGTTTTAAAAGTCGAGCTTTTCTACTGCTTTTTCTAGACTCTTACACACGACATCAAAGGTATTTCAGCATAATATATGGGTTTAAATTTTTCCAGTAAAATGTCAAGCAATTTATTGTTTACATTTTTTCTAGCTTTAATTTCTTAAGTTAAAACTTTTCCACTCATAGTCGTTTAATATCCGTATTGGTAATTATATTTTCAATTTATGTGCTCAATTTGGATTCTGTGATCGCTTTGTAAAATAAGTGAGTGATTTGTGCTTTTATACTCTATATAAAATGTTTCTATTCTGTACGACCAAAATATAAAAAATATTTAATGCTGTTCCACGCTACTACTATCAAATGACAATAATGCGTTTCCCAAAGTGCTTTAAGTTTTAAGACAAAAACATAATGAAAATAGAGTACGTATTCTAACTTAAAGAATGTTTAATATGGTTTGATAGAGATAAGTTAAACACATTGCCTGTAACCTCTTTCAAAGACAATTCGCAAAAGCAAGAATTATAGACTGACTTCATAAATGAATTTTCGACTACATATATCCAGTTATAAAGCCAGTTAGGGACATACTCAATGAATCTGGAATAGATATGGATGAATTCAACACCCAAGTTAAATTCAACGAGCACTCAATTGGTCAAGAAATATGCGAAGACAAAACGATCATAGTTCCATGATCGTAGGTTCATCATTAGCCTGCTCTGAAAAAGCCACTTCGTTGAAATGTATAGTTTCCAAACTTCTACTCATATAAAAAATTTATGGAACAATATGTCCATTTATAGGTTTCATTAATATTATCTAATTTTTATTTATAAATACAATATAATAAACTCTCTAATGTACTCATTTATTATAATCATAATATAAAATATATTGTATATTTAAATCAATAAAATTTGATTTTAAAAATTTTTAATTCTCAAAATTATTATTTTTATTTCTGGGCAAAATATACTTAATATAAATTAATCCCTTCGCTGTTACAATCCATGCAAAATTTATCACACTTTTCCCTACTTACAGAAATCACAAAAATATTATAGACGTATTTTATAGAGAAATTAAGAAAAATTGCTTATCGTAACGCTATGGGAATCGTAATGGTATGGGAATCGTAACGCTATGGGCTGACTTTTTTTCTAAGTTTTTTGGAGCATTTGTTCATAATACGTACACAAATTTAAGAGCTAGGATAGTGGGATACGTATTTCATTAATTTTGGAAATACATCTGATTAAATAATTTTCAAAATTTTAGAAATTTTTTTCCAAATTTTTTCGAGCCTCTAGTTCATAATTCGTCCACAAATTTAAACCCTAGTATATGATAAGTATTTCAATATTGTTTGAAAAAAATTGAAATTTTTCTAAAATTTCGAAAATTATTTCCTAATTTTTTGGGTCCTCTAGTTCATGATTCGTCCACAACTTTAATTAACGCTACTCGCATGCTTTTTGACATAAGTCCTAAATATTTTGAAAGGTTTGTTTCACTCTGTGATTGAATAAGTTCTAAATAAAAATGTGCGTTTCAAATTTTGACAAAAAATCTGTTCAATCTATTATAAAATTATATAAAAATGAACCAATACTTCCTGAAATTTGTAATTTTTGCTATAAAAAAGTTCAAATGTTTCATATTGACCATATGATTTAGAATGTTCAACAAACTAATGATTCGAAAGATATGACACCGACAACTTTTCATTATTATATATTATTATACATATTTTGTTATATGTATTTGCCAATAAATGAGTTTAATTAAAATTTGTTTGATAATGATGAAAATGCAGTTAATTTTTATAAAAAATGTAAATCATTTTACGAGTTCAGAATAAGTAAAAGAAAAAACATCTTAAGTAGCCTGGGCAATTTGCAAATATGGCCTGGATTTTCAATAGAAAAATTTGAATCATTTATACCAAATTTTAAACCTGAAATTTTTTTTCTGTAAAAATTATCTTTTAAAACCACTCCTATAATTAAATCACCATTTAGAGTATGAGCTTTAACAGACTCACATACGAGCGAAGCACTCACATGAATTTGGGCACATTCAGCAATTGGCACATGAGCACTTTCTTCAGTATTACTATTAACTGCTGGCGATGAATCTTACTCACTGTCAGAAATATATTCAAAATCTTGAAGCCTAACCGTTTAAGATGAATATGTAGAAGAGTTTGATCCTAATGGTTTTCGGGGAGACCAATCAACACTCTCAGAAGAGTTCCAGAGTAGAACGTTTAATATTTTGCAATACTTTGTCTTCTTTTTTCCAATACCAAGAATATCATTTCGAAGTGATGTGATCGTTTTAGAGATAGCTGTTTGTTGCTTTGTATGCTTTGCTTTCAAAACATCAAGCATTCCTATTAGCTTTTCAAGCTCAATGACTTTGACATTATGCTCGTCAACAAATCATTTGCCATTTTTTAATAGAAATAGTCAGTACAATGTTTAGATTTATAATGAAGTATATTTTGTACTCTACTAACCAAAAAACCTCGGTTTAGGGCGTCATTTTTATAAAAACCAATAGGATATTAGAATATTCCAAAATATAATAGGTTAGATTCAATATCCAAATAAACATATATATAACAAAAATATTTCCACCAAACAAGTGAAATGGTTTATACATTGTATGCACTTTCTTGGGTAAACAAGTGATTCATCGACAAGTGCTGTACTTTTGTTATTTATAAATTTGATATGAATTTTTTAAATAATTTTAAAATAAATAAAGTTTGGTATCATTTAAAAGTTTTAATTTTTCCCATTATTTTAGTGTTTTTCATTTTTTATAATATTTCTTAATTGTTTAGATATTAATTAACAAAGTTTGCGTTATTTCGTAAAAATATTCTTACATTTAGAGTAAAATATACGATTCACTATTTTCGATGCTTTTAGAGTAGACATTAACTCTATTGTTCGCTCCCCTCCATCATCACATCACACATATTCATTTTTGATGCATTTGGAAATTAATCACATCAATAGAGAGCTTAGCTCTCTATTTACGCTCAAATTTTATTTTTAACTTCTATTTTCGAGGTTTTATTAAATGTGTAAAATATTTATTTTTTTAACATATTAATTTTAAATTTATATCGATTTTAATTGTTTTTTAATTTTCATTTTATTTATGAAGTTATTTATTTAAAAATAATAATTAATTTTTTCTATTTATTTGAATTTATTCAACAACAATAGAGAGGTTTACTCTATTGTTCCCCATCGCTAGTTCCCATATATATATTATGCTAAAGAAAAGCCGCATCACTAACATCTCCCTATACTTACCCTCCCTTCGTCTCATCTCTATCCCTATACTACCCCGACCCGATCTATTTAGTAGTCTAATACTGAAATTACAGAATACGATATAATTAAATGTGTTGTTATGCGAATTTACGCACGATATAACGTACGTAAATATACAAATTTACTTGTTGATCTTTGACATATTATCGGTACTTTAAATTATTTGTTCCAATTTAGATAAACAATTAGTTAAAATTTAATGTAAATGTGGTTTTACAAAATTCATAATACAATGTAAGCGTAATTATTAATTTATTAGAAGCAAATGATCTTAATTAAACTTTGCGTTAAACTAAACATAGATACGTTAAGCACAATTTCAATACATTATTACTGATTCATTTTTCAATTATATTAATTTCCACAAATAATATATTGAACTTTATAAGCATTATGTCAAATACTAATAATATAATCTTATCAGTGCGTACAAAATGCAATTCAATACATTACATAACAACTAATACATTGAAAATCGTTAATTAAAGAATGTAATAAATTGCAATAATTTCAATTAAAAACAAGACCATAGGTCCTAATAGACGATAATAAGTGATTTTTAAGTAAAAGAATCAAACGATTTTTAAAATATCTAACGATTTTAAAAATTTTAAACGATTTTTCAAGTTTAATAAATTAACATGAAATAATCCTAAAATGTTGTAAATTATTTGTTATTTAAGTATGAAACGACGTTATTTGAATTCTTTTTCTGAGAAATGTTATAATAACTAAAAATTTAGCCTATTTTTGATTCAATTAATACAAAAAAATTAATTTTAAGAAAATAAAACTAATTTTTTGAAAATATTAAAAACTTATTTACTGTAAAAACTTAAAATACTATGTATAATAAAGTATTTTTGTAATTAATTGTAAAATTTTTCAAACGATTTTAAGCATTTTTTGTAAACGAAAAGTAAACGATTTTGCACCCTTTTTTCTATCGATTTTCAATGCCTTAATAACAACACAAAAAACGGATTTAATATAATAAAAAGGTGAACGAAACTCACTCTCGTAAGAACAATGACCAGTCAATGTCCCAATTAATAGCATATCTTATTGCATACCTGCATCATCGAAACTTGCTTATTCTACTTTATATAAACTGTTTGGTTATTACATAAGCACTTAGTAATTAGTTTTACTCTGGAATACTCATTCTAACTTATATAGTCTCTGGTGAGAGAAGTCTATTAATCTATTTTCTAACTGAAATATAAGCATCGCAGAGAAACACAATATGTTTCTCGTGTCAAGTTTCGCTAAAGGGATCAAAGAAATTTTCTGTGCTTTTTTGTATGTGTTAGAGATGGACGGGGATACGAATAACTCCTATCCGCATTCATCCGCAAAAATTTAAATTTCATGTTATTCGCCCGCACTCACACGCATTGGAATTTTTTAAACAATCCGCTATTAACAGCGGATAATCCGCGGATATCCGCTTATTTGAACTTTAATGATAAATTAAGTTATTTTCAACTAAATAAATATTTTTTGTGTTTAATATTTTTTACATGCGCTTCGATAACGTAAATAAAGTCAAAATATTTATTAATAGTGCTATCATAATGCAATTATACATTAATTAATTATTTTATATTATAGATTATATAAAAATATAACATTTATATACTCATTTTATGTTTAAAACTATGAAAAAATTTTATGCTGATA
>JAQGAW010000286.1:0-33872 GCA_034698025.1 Phthiracarus crinitus
GTATCCGAACCCGACCCGACGATTTTTTCGGATATCCGACCCGAACCCGACATTTCGGATATCCGTTTACAAGTCTATTGTGCATCAACTAATAAAGTAATAGTACTATAACAGCGCAGTTATTTTAGTGTATTAGTTATTATTTAAAACTGCTAAAATTATATAAATAATATAAAATTAGTTTAAATAAATAAATTCATCGAAACATCATAATATTTTGTGTTTTAAAAGAATAATTACTAGTAGTAAACTGTAGAAAAAATTAAAAACGCGCATATATATTACAAACAGTAATGCAGTTTAAAGTAATAAGTGTTTGATATATAAACGAAAACACATCTATAGTATAGTACCGGAAGGTGTTTGTGCGTATCTCGTGAAAGCGGGATACGTATCAAACTTTTCCAATATTATAGTTATTTTATTAATTATTGAGATTTATTATTAGGGACGCGTAAATCGTTAGAAAAAAGGGTGCAAAATAGTTTATTAATCCTGAGAAAAAATTGACCAAATCGTTAGAAAATCGTTAGAAAAAACTTATAGTAGTAAAACAGCAATATTAATATAATTAGAGTATGGGTTTCTTTAAAAATTTAAAAAAAGTATGGAATAATTCCAATCTCATCAGATTTAGATGACATTAATTTGATTTTTATACTTAAAACTTCACCTAAAAAACGTCCCCTATTAAAACTATTCGTATTTTATCAACAAATTTTTCAGTTTTTCAACTTTAAACGACAAAATTTAAAATAAAATTGAAATCGTTTGAAATAATTAAAATCGTTAGTTATATTTAAAACCGTTTGTTTCGTTAATTAAATTTAGTTTTTTAAAACTTTTTAAGTTAAATACCAATTAAATGTAGATTTTCATATCGATTTTGCGTGGTTTAAAGAAATCGTTAATTAACGATTTTCGCGTCTCTATTTATTATCTTTAAAGTAAGTTTTTTTCAGTAAAAAAATAATTGGTGTATAACTTTTAATTGTTTAAACGATTTAAAAGAAATAAACAAACATAAAACAACTTTAGTACATTTGTTTAGCGCATTGTTAGCTCCAAATAAACTGTTATTATCGTAATCACTCCTAATAAGAGATTCCAAACTGATTTTTATAAAAAAAACGGTGTTTCATAATATGCTCAGTTTAATAAAATATATTAATTAAATTTTCATATCAACTTTTGCAGAATCCATTCATATATATTTCATTAAAAATGAATAAATGGTTAATATAAAGATATTTATTTTAGAATAAAACATTAACCACAAACTTAGTAATCATATGAAATTTTCTTTTTATAAATTTAAACATAGACTTAAATTTAATTTATAAAATCAACGAATAACTTCTGTTTTGTTACAGTATTTACAGTATGCTGTCATCAATTAAAATATTTTTTACGTTATAAAATGCAAAAACTTGTCAAAACATTTTTGAAAACATAACATATTATAATAAATTCATATTAATCTCATAATACGTTAATAAGTTATCAAACACATACATTAACAGGAAGAATAAGGGCTGATGGTTGTAAGAGTTAGTAACATATCTAAGTTTTATATTTGTTTCCGGCAAATAGAAATTTACATGGCTTTAGCAGCTCTTTAGATTAGAACTGTTTAAATAATTTTTCTTTTCAAATTTCCTAGAAGACTCAATTTCTTTGAGTTGACTGGAAATTATAGTTAAATCACTATCTGTAACCTGATATGCAGGGATGCAGAAATAGTTGGTGGAACACCTGAGGCAATCTAAGCTTATATTCTCAACGTATAACCGTTATATCAAAAACAAACGGTAAAACTTTTAAAAAATTCATGGATTAAAATATCAATCTAATATTCGTTTACAAGATTATGCAAAAAAAATTATATAGTCAGCAAATTAATTGCAATTAATGAGAGAATTAATTAACGAGATGTGCAAAGCAACCAATTTTTTTAATAAAAATACATCAAAATTAATTTATAAGTTTTTAATTACTTAAAAACTAAAAAATCAATACGATATCGATGTCTCGTATTAATCATTTATTTTAATTGCATTAATCCGATAAATATATATTTTAGACTAAGTCTAACAGTGTAATGAACTTTTGGAAACTGTTTTTAAACTCTCTTTGTATTAAGTTTATAAAACTTTTATAATCAACTAAAAAATAAAAATCAATACATAAAGATAATCGATTTTTTTGTTAATAAAAATGTAGAATTTATCTATAAGGTAGTAAACTAAAACTGTTTGTTTGTGGTTTGTAAAGGAAAAAATAATTCATGTTATTCATGTTGTAATTGTGATTTAAACGAAGAGCTGTCAAATCTGTTTAAATCCCAAATATAAAGGAATATTTAATTGATAGCGTTATTGTATTAGTTATTGAAAAAATTAAAGGTCACGTTCCACTAGTTCTCAAGATTAGTCCCGAAAACATCAATTTGTGACCAATTATTTGATGATTCAAACGCACGTGAAAAGTTAATCAAAAGCCGTAAGAGTATAATAAGTAATACATTAAACGTTTAGTCAAAAAGTTATTTTTCATGCTCCAGTATTATAATCTTATTTATTGTGTTAAAATTTTTAACACTGAATGAGTTAATATAATTTGAACTTGAATTTTTGTATGCCATAACTTAATTAACGTTTTTTAGTTGACAAGTTCATGACTAATTTTAGTTGAATTAAACTGATTTTAGCCAAACCAATGATTGTCTGAATGTAAATAATTTTATTCAGAAAGTCAGTGTATTTTTTACTGTTTGGTTTCATAAAACAATTGAGGTTACGTTTTTAGCCTATCATTGAGAAATACATATACATTCTTATCGTTAGATTAATTGAAAACAAAATTAAAGAGAACCGCAATTAATTCATTTTTAATTAAATTCAATAAAAAAATTAAGTAAAAATTTATTGAACTCACGAGTGAACTCACTTTTTATGACACTCTTCACAAATTGTCTCTATTGATCGCAATCTTTTTAATCCTCCAAAAGTTAAAACAGATCTCTAATCAATACAAGAAATTCGTTTTGCTTTCATAAATATAAGACGTCTCGAGACGACTGTTCGTTTGGACAGATAAAGGATGAAAAGTCACGTCTATAGCCTCGCTTTGACTTATATGCTAAAAGTTGGCACAGTTTAGATAAAAAATGTCGTACACACGAAAAACTTCTGATTACATATAACTATCACAATCAATCTTTAAAGTATCAGTGATATATATACTGTATTTTAATAGTCAAAACAACTTTTTCTCCAGTTATTTATTCATTTAATAAATTCTTATGAACAGATTTTTATCATTTAATTATTATTAATTTGAGTTAATCGCTTATTTTTTATTAGCTGATTGTTTTTTAATTTGTTATAACTAAGTTATGAATTAGACCTTAACCAATATAACACATAATTTGTTTATTATTCGAATCAATCAAAATTTTGTAATATTCGATATGACTTTGAAAGCTATCATTAATCATACTAAGTCTTAATAACTCTTAATCAAAAATTAATTATGTAAAAATAAAATGACTAAATTAACTTAAAACCTATTATTAATGTACTGTACTGCCCAAAACCCTTCAACTAACAAAAAGTTAAGCAATTTTGATATTTATGATTAGCAAAGTAATAGTAACTCTTAGTAGTTATAGCAGCGTGTAGATTACTTTTTATTACATCGAATATCTTGTAGAATATCTACTGATTAGCTATACATTTATTGCCACTAAAGTTTTAATTGGAACCGCTTATGAGTTATATTTGCATTGGTATTATATTGAACTAAAATGGGTTTTTGTTATCGATTGCATATTTTTAATGATGAGAATAAGCTCAAGCTCAGACAAGCTCAATGCAAAGATCAATCAACATTATAGAGCTTGTAGTTACTAATAAAATTGCGAGCTTCAGCTTATGCACCCTTGAACTTTATGAGCTTAGGTTGAGCTTATGTTTATAATTTTGCCAAAAAAATATTAATTAAAATTTCTTTATATATAATGTTATTAAGTAAGAATTGTATGTTTTAATGTAATGCAAATCTTTTTGAAATACAAAATCATCCGATAAGTTCTCAAAATATTTTTTATTTGATGAAAATTACATTTTAAAATTTGTTAAAACTGAAAAAATTTGAAACTTTTATTTATAACTAAGCACAACCAGTTTAAGCTCAAGCTCAGAATAAATGAGCTTATTCTCATGATTATATATTTTAAATTATTCAGGCAACTTTGGGGATAGTAATATAGTAAAGTGATTAATTTAGATGGAATTATTGAGATACAAAACAGAATGTGTAATTTTGAAAAATTTAAGGCCCGACATAAGTCCATCACTCAAGTCCTAACCAGATAGAAGATCGGCAAGTTGTAATTTTTAAAACCAAACCACAGTCTGAATTTAATTCAAATACATTATTAATTACGGTATAAATGAATATCTCAATAAAAGTATCATATATTTTGTTTAATTATATTTTATTAAAGTTTAATAGTAATATATATTAGAATATACAAACTAGACTAGAAACGGGCCCCCGATTTGCCGGGCCCCCGCGGGCCCCCGGTGTATATAGCCGGGCCGGGCCGGGTTCGGGCCTAAAAATTAATACTCCAGGGCCGGGCCGGGCTTTGATATTTATAAAACTTTTCTATTTTACTCTATTCTCTATACAAGCTTATCATCCGAACGAAATTTTAGTTAAGCAAATTTAACTTCAACTGATAAACGAACACGATTAAAGCCAAATAAAGTTGATAAAGTTTTGTATTTACGTTCAAATTATGAAGATATTAAATAAAACAAAAATTGATTAAAATATATTAACTTAATTTATTAGGCCGGGCCGGGCCGGGCTTCATATTTTAATCAAAAATCGGGCTCGGGCCGGGCCTTACATAGATCTTCCGGGCTCGGGCCGGGCCCGGGTCTGATTATTTCAACAATTTCCCACTCTAATACAAACAAAAGCTCAGGCCGATACAGATTTTCAATTAAAGACCGATCCCGATAGATAGATACTTCGAGTTTTGCGAAGGAAAAAAATTCAGGTGTCGAATGCAAACTCTAATACATAATAAAAAGCCAGCCCAATAATGCTTACTTGTTTTAGAGCTTTTTCCATTGTTAATTTTGTAAACGTATCCCTAATTCTAATTAATACCGTATCTTAAAACATCATTTTTAAACCTTTTTTATTACCGATAATAATTTTGTATCGAAATGGGTTTGCGGTTTTTATTCACTATTTAAATTATTTGGTCTGGTCTTGTTTTAAAGTATAAACTTTTGTTTGGTTTTAAAAAGCCATTAAGTATTTTTCCTTAATTTGTATATTTAAATTTTATAATTTTTTTAAGTTGAAAAAATATCTTTTGAAATACGAATCTTGACACTTATACAATTTTTTACTAAAATTTTTCTTAAACCAAATTTTATTTTTCAAACAACACTTCTCCACGTTCTCTCGATTTATTAGTACAGTAAATAGATTACAGAAATAAATTCAGTAATCCGTATATATAGGGTATATTAAAGCGCAATATGCTACCGCTTATCTAAATAAATTAAAGCTAAAATATTTTTGTTTGTGACCCATTTTATTTGGCATTCAAAAAAATTTTAACATGATTTTGTTTATTATTTTACGCTTGAAAAAAATTTTAGATTTCATTAAGTATTAGAATATTCACCAAATAATTATTGATTATGATGTATATTTAAGACGTGTTTAAAGAAAATCTTATATTGAATATTTAACAATAATACTAATTTTTTCAACATTTATCGAATTCATAGATTGTACCAAAATTCTTAAAATTTTAAGGCCATAAACTTCAAACCTTAAATAGTGTTTAGGAATAAAACTTAAAATAAAGATAAAAGTTTGGTTTAAGCTGAGATTTTATGTATTATTTTAGTTTAAAAGTTTGAGTGACGTTTGAGTAACTTTTCAATATAACTAAGATTTTAAAAACGTGATTAATTTGATCGGATTATCTTATTTATTTCGTATATTTCATCTCAAAGCATACTTTACTGTTATAACAGTTTTACATTTCAAAATTTTAATTCCCTTATTCGCAATTTAAACAACTATATTAATTACAACCAATTAAGTTGCTTTAATAATTGAAGAAATAATAAAAATATAAAAAACTTTTGCAGTTTTTTGGAACAAAAATGCAAATTAAATAACAAAAAATGTACAGACATAGTAAAAAAACATAAATACATTTATATTTTAATTCAGAAATAGGATAAAAATTTGAAAAAGTCTAACATCTATAAAATTATGCAAGTAGTTAATGGTAAATAATTTTTATGTTAACTATGCACAAAAATAAAAGAATTAATCGGGAAAAATTTAAATGAAATATATCGGAAGGAAAATCGGAGACAAAATAATTATCATAGACTAAACTATTATATATTAAAATATATTTTGTAAAGAAAACTTAAATTTTATTGCAGACATATTTAGTTTGGCATAGTTCTGTGTCATAATTTTAATCTAATAAGAATAATATTAATGAATCATTCGTAGAATATATCGCATTAAATATTAAATTTATGAGCAATGATTACATAAAACAAAATTTTCTATAAAAATATAAAATAAGCTTTAAAAAAAGAAATACCGCATTTGAAGAAGAAAATGATGTTTAGTTGAATCCTATATAATAAGTTATTTATGCAAAGTTATAAAATCTGAATTATTTTTTTCGTTATGACTCTAAAACAGTAAACTTTTGAATCTGTGTTATAGTTATTAGTGGAATACATCATCATTTTGAACTTTGAAATCTAAATGCACGTAAAATGCTTACAAATTAATTTAATTTTAATCTAGCATTGATTTAAAACACACAATTTTAAAAACAAAAATAGATTCATCAACAAAAATCTTTTAATTTTTTACACAAATTTTTGCAAAACATATATTGCAATGATATTTAAGAATCAAATGATAAACTAATGATACACAATATTGTACAAAATTGTACACTTAATGCGCTACATATGACTACGTACTTCTATAACAATTCTAAACTGATTAACATATATTATTCGGAGGAATGTTAACGTGAAAACAAAACTAAACATACATTTCTATGTGAAATGGGTATTATTCTCTGTATAAAAAAGGGGTATAAAAATATTTAAAAAAAACTAAAAACAAAATATATTAACAAAATAACTGAAAAATATACAGAATAATTATATATTAACAACAATAATAAAATAATAAAAAAATATTTTTAAAAATATATCCGTGTAACACGTTTTCACATTTGTTACATATTGTTTTTTAATTAAAAAAAGCTGCATAGGGATAAAAAATAGTGTTTGCATAAATTTCTTTTCTCTATCACTTTTATTATACCACTCCTGCTTGACTTTGAAATTAAATAATTCTTCGTCGTTTAGATTTTTTATATTGATGTCTTTCGCTTTCCTTATTATTTAAGTGGGCATCGCTGTCATCTTGAAGTTGAACGGGTTTGGGACACTCAACGTTGTACCACCAGTCGCAGATTGTGTTGCGTTCGTTAAAAATAGTGCCGTTCGGACACAAGAAGCTATGCTTTCGGCTGCCTTGACATATGTGCCACACTTGACAGCCGGTTTCGATATCGGCGTACACTCCGGAGCTAATATCTGTGCAGTCAAACCCAGTTTTTGGCACCGAATTAAGTGTTGGGTAATCTGTGCCCGCGAGACCTTTTCTTCTGTTGATTATTACTCGGTTTGGTTTCGGTTGTGAAGCGGCTGGTGTTAGTAAACCCTTGCGTTTGGCGATTACGCTCTGACGTCTACTACTACTTACTTCTATGTCATCCAATTTATCTGTTATTTTTGGCTCAACTCTAGTTCCACCAAACTTATTCAATCCCAATAAAATGAAGTGGGAATGCAAACAAACGAAAGAAAAAAACAAAATTAATGAAATTGAAATAAAATTATAATACATTATAAGCTGAAAACTTGTTTTTCGTTTTAAATTAAGTTTATGTATATTTAAAACAGTTTTTCTTATCACAAATATGTGTCTAAATGTTTTTACTTTGTTTACAAATGAATAATTTAATATATTTTTAGTAAGCATTTTCAGTAAGTATTCGCGAAAAAACTTTATAACTGCATATTCAACAACAAAAGATTTAGAAACAACAATTTATATTTGAAACATACTTTTCTTATTTTAGGCACTGATGCTGGCAGTGATTCGAGTTTCGGTTTCTTGTTTCGAATTCTCTGCGACGAAAATTCAATGGGTTTAGCGGTTGTGGGCGCTTCTGTTGTGGCGATCTTATTAAGCGATGGTCGCGGAACGAATCCATGCAAACTATACATCGCAGGCCTTAAATTTCTAGGAAGCAATAATTTTGGAATCTGCCTGTATTTCGTGCTATTATCGGCATTTATGGCACCGATAATCAGTCGCGACGATCGAAATTTATTTGCAGTTGTTTGACGTGGAAGATAGAACGCTATCGTCGGTGAATGATCTGATGACGATATTTCAAACATGTCATAATGTGTCTAAATATGATAAGATAAATATCATAAATATCTGCAGTTTAATAATAGAAAAAGTTTGACCAATTTTTTTGCTATTGTTGTTATTTACGCATACTTTGTTATTATTAGTCAATTTATCATTCGGTTTTCTAACTATTTTATGAATCGGTGCCAGAGTTGTATTCAACTTCGTTTGACGGGTTTGCAGCGCAGATGCGTATCCGATACGAGTTTTTTGGGTAGATTTTGCTGTAGCATTGACTTTCTTGAGTTTTGGTGGGCGAATAGGAAATCGTAAATTTCTTTCTCTCAATCGAAACACTCGCACATCCTTTCCATCGATCGATTTTTTAGTGGTAACTTTCTTCAAGGCTTCAGTTTTATCCTGAATATCGTAATTAACTTCTTCGGGATATAAACTGGGTTTTATTGATATGTTTGATTTATTGATACGAAGTGTGTCGACCTATAATTAAATTATATTGTTATTACATGGCATTTAAATTGAAATTTTATTATTTTTCCTATTTTTCAAAAATTGTGTATAATGCCTGTCTGTAATCGAAAAGCAATAATTTAATATTTTATCGCTTTGAATATATCATAAAACGATAAAAATATAAGCTATTTCTTATTATAATAATGTCATACCCAGTAAAAGTAAACACATATATTATTAACTCGTAAGCAACGAAAATACAGAAAGTTGTTATACGGTGTATGTGTTTGCGTATACCTGTTTTGGTAATTAATCTCTGGGTGAGAACTAGAGCGTAACACCTCATATCAAAATATCGAATACTTTTTGCGGGCAAATTTCACCACAAAAATGAGGCGCAATTTTTTTTAAATGCTAACGAATATACATTTAAATATTTAACCATACGATACTGATTTGCACAAAACGGCAAAAATTTTGGTGTATGTCTGTGTACTAAATCTAAATGATATGCAATGATATACGGCATAAGACAAATTCTCGTATTTATTTATGTGAGCGAAGCTTTTTTTCGGTGAAAAAAACTAATTAAAATTTGGGATTAATGAAACTTATTTTTTTCAGTGAGCAGTTTTTTGACAATTTTATCGATAGAATAATGGATTAAAATTTTCAAATTAATCAATAGAATAGTTTTCTCTTATCAACAAAAAAAGAAGACTCGCTGTGATTAATGAGAAGTTTCTGCAGAATTCTTCAGATTAGAATCTTTTTTCTGCAAAAAATTTTAAAATCCTAAATTTGTATTAATTTAGATATAAGATGGGCTTAATTTCAAACTGTTACTATTTTTGGTTAGATTTCAGTATTTACATTATCCGAATATGGGTTAGATATTGGTCTTAAAAAAATTCATACTCCTGTATAAATGAATATTTTTCGCTTTAATGTTTAAAGCCTTAGACTATTATAAAAATACGTACTGTTTTATCAAAATAAAAATAATGACAAAATTAATATGCGTCGTAATCATAAAATTTTATTTTTAAATGGTTTTAAAAATTTAAGTAATAGAAAATTTTTTGCGAGTTACTAATGTTTTTTTTCTAGAAAAATTAAAATAAATTTAGATTATTGAAATCATGACATTTTAATGATTTAAAATTTTTTAGTTTTCCTAAATAAACGGAGAATGTTTTTTAAAAATAATATCAAGTTTTAATTTATTTTTAAAAAATAATTCCTCAACCAAACTGATAATGCACATCGAGTTTGTACTACTTTGAATGTGATACCATTTTTTGTCGCATTTTAATATCAATAATAGATTCAAAAAAACTAAATATATTTTATTAGAATATAGCGCAAAGTTTAGTGCAATCGATATTATAGTTAACTTATTTATTTATTTCAATTTTTAAATATTAACAAATGTACATTTATAGATATCGGTAGCTTAGAAATCTTTGAATTACCTGATCATTTATTATCGATAGCAACTGATCATTCGATACATTGGACGTGAAAAAACCATCTGTCGTAGAGTCGGTCGAATAAATATTCGTTGCACCTATTAATTATTTAAAATAAAAAAGATAAGTATTAACCCCTCAAGCAATTATAATTCCCGAGCATTAGCGCGAGCGTTGATATATATTTAATTCTAGTGATTTTGAATGACGAGCTCGAACCCATTAGTGACAAAACTTATTAATGCTATTAGAAATAGGATAAAAATTAAGCATTGCATATAATTAAGAATTATCGCTTTACTTATAATTTATAATACAAATACTCGATGAATTAATTTTTACCCCCAATTTCTTTTTTATATTTATAAATCGTATAAAATAATAATTATCGCAGTTCTTCTCGAGGCTTAATAAAGTAATACACAACTTTGTGATTAAATCATTTCATAGTAAATTATGCGTTAAATAACTGCGAAATCAAAATAAACTGACATAAAAAACTATTTTTTGAAACAGAATTTTCTAATCATATTTAAAAGTTCTAGTGTTTGATTTTTATAAATTAAAAAAATTGATTGAAACGTTTAAGTTCTATTAGAATTGAGCATAATATGAAAACTTTTAGAAATTTTTATAAAACTACAGAAAATTAATTGTAATTAAACATTTTTGAACATATTGTTGATAATTAAGAAGAGCACAATAAAACTGCGATTTTCTTCGCAATTCAAACATAACTTTTATAAGTGTTAAATCAATATTTGGATCAATTCAGTGATGGCTTCAATTGAAGTGAAAAAAGTTTAATCGTATTATTCAAAGACTTGTTATTATTGAAGATTTCCTTAATGTACACTTAATACAAGTTATTTACGAGTTGTAGCTCTTTCTCTGCTTATTTATTATTAAAAGTTTTCAGCTGAGCAAACAAAATATAGTTATTAATCGATGAAAAAAATTTGATTGTGTTTACATTTTTAGAGTTATAAATAAAAGCTTATTATATAACTTTAGAATAAAAGAGGGATAAAAATGTTTCATCACATGTAAGGCAAACCAAAACAATCATTTGAATAATCTATTGATTAATATAATTGATTATGCATTTTGACTTAAACACGCATTTTTTCAAACGAAAAAATGGGTCACAAGTAAAACAAAGAAAATAAGAATCAAAGGAAAATAAATTGACCACAAAATACATTTTGATAGTGAAAAAGAAACATGACTAACAATATATCTAAATATATATACAAAATATAAATGATATTTGATTCCTCACCTGATTCTGTTGAGAGAGCAGTGGCGATAAAATGTAAGGCGTATGCGATGATAAGAATAGAAACAAAGTTAAATCCCATTGTGTGCTGAGAGATGTGTAATGACATTAACGAGAGATGTGTTTAGCCATAAAAAATATAGATATTTCAACAGAAAAACAAGTTCACGATAATAAAGAAGCTTAAAATGTATTTCATTTAACAATGGTTATCGTTTTTTTTTCTTTCGCAAACAATCAACTTTTTGAAATTTGCATATCGAAAAACTTTCAAAATGTTAACTCGTAAGCGTATTTTTTCCAATTAAGGAGCGATCACTTCCATTATGTTTACAGTAGAAGTGATATCACAAACATGCAAATATACCGCTAACGTTATACTGAACGAATGTCAAACCTAGTGATTGCAAAATAGTATAGTTTTATTGCGAGACCACCCGTTAAGCGGTCGAAACAAACACTATTTATATAAAAGTACGGATCACCTTCACTATTATCACTGCTTATAAGTTTTTCGCACAAACATTTTCATTCAAGTTTGTTTCGAAGTCGAAGCGTGTGTGTGTGTGTGTGTGTTGTTGTTGTTGTTTCACCTGTTGTTCTGCTTTTTTGCATAGAGTTAGCGTACACTTGTTTCGGTTGTATAACTCGATACCAGTCTTGTGAAGTCTCTTATTAAATCCCTTTAACCAAATTTACGAGTTTTGTACCCAATCTCTCGCCACCACTCCTTTTCTACTGGAATACCAATGAGAAAAAGCAAAGGACACCCTATAGGGATACTCGTAACTGGTCTCACGTTTTCAAGCAGAAAAAAGTGGTATTGATTATATAAAATAAAAAAGTGTGTGCTTTCATAAAGAAGTAAATGCTTTCAAACGTATATATAAACTAAACATTTTTAAAAAAGAAAGAAAAAAGTAATTGCGATAAAGATCTCATACTTTCTTCTAACGGTCTAAAGTTTATCAGTTTTCAGCGTTTAATGGCAATAATTGAACTGAAAAAGTTACGGATTAATTTATGCATCGGATTCATAATTGTATGCATAAGCACTAATCTTGATTTGTATTGGGAATGTTTTTCGACTATGTTTAATTAAACACAATAATTACTATGGTTAGAAATGGCACTTAAATACTATCATAAATTAAAGTTTACTTTTTTGTTTAATTTTGTTTTGTTTTTTTCTTGTTTAATGATTGTTTTCGCAGACACATTAAGACTCGTTTCCATTTAGTCCGCACTACAGTATCATAAAAGCATTCTAATTGTATAAATAATAATTTTCTGTTCGCTGAAGCATATAATAAGAGGTATATCATAATGTGGAGCACTTTATACTATTGTATGATATGATACCGCAAATATGATAAACACTTACGATTCACTGCCACTCCTCGTACGTGTGGACAAACTGGTTATCTCTTCTAACACACAACTAAAATACGCAAAAATTAGTTTTATGGCTTATAAGTAATAACTTTATATCGCTTGAGAAAAATTGCTGTTTAAATTGTTAGCGTTTATATTTTTCTTGACAATGGTATGTACTCGGTATAACTGTTAGTTTAACTTTCGGTCAATTATAATTGAAATAAGACTGTGAAATAAATGCATGAGTTTTCTCTCATTCAGATTTCTTGAATTCTGTTTAATAGAAAACATTAAGCGTACACATAACACACACACATTAACAATACAAGTATTATTTTGATAGTCATTCAAACGTATAATTGTTTACCTTTTAAAACGTATTTAAACGTATTAAACATTCGTTTCGCAAAACGAAACGCAGAACAAAAAAATTGAAATGAGTTATTAGTATTTATTAAATTGACATAAAACTTCCTATAAAACTTTTAGAAGTATTAAAAAATTGATGCCATCACCGATAGAAACGAATTGAGGATATAAATTATCGCTTACATGCCTTATACCCAATGACTTCTTAACCTTTCATTATATTTTCATTCTTCTCTATCATTTTTACGCGCATTACATTCAAAAACACTATTTGAACAAAGAATATATATAAATAAATTTTTATTCTTTGCTCAAAACTAACATAAATATCATGGGAATATTCGCCAACTAAACGAAAAAAGAAATTGAGAGCGCATTAAAAATTGTGCAGCAAAATACACGGATTTGTTATTGGCGTTGATTTATGCACGAAAGATGTGATGCATATTAATTGATATGTTTATATGATTAGCCGATTCTCTATGTGTTATACTAGTTTGTCTGTGTTATGTGTGTTTAACTCAATATCTTTGCGGGCAATAATTTTTCTTGATATTATTAAACACGAGATTTCCTGAAAGTTTATGTACTTTATCAGCAATATTTTAAGTTCTTTGCTCCTCTTTTTTTGCGTTTATACTTCTTAAGGAGTTATTTAGTGTCGTAAATAAAGGCAAATACCGTTTTGATGCATAAGTAACGATAGCGAGACTTATCATCAGTTTAAAAAACCAGCGCTTCATGTATTTAAATTTTAAAACCGTTTATTATAAGTTATGTCACAGTTAGAGTAGTGTTCTCTCGACATAGTATTTTAATAAGTTTCCAAATTAAATACAGTCACGTCACGGTTAGAGTGGTATACACACTGTTATAAAACGAGATTAAATAATAATATATACATAGTTATGATTCACTGTTATGCAAGTTTTTATAAGAAACAAAATCGCCATTCATTTAGCGAAAACTAATTATGAAACAATTTAGTTAAACTCGTTATTTCTTTTGGATAATTGCTTAAGTGATTGTTCAGCTCTTTTCCATTATACAGTATATGAAACACAATACCGTTCAAAAGGCGCCTTTCATTCGTTTTTGGCTAAACAACAACATATTCAATATTAAAAAGGGGACACACATAACACAGAATTAACACATAGTCACTCTCAGCACAATCAAAATTAATTAATGAGCAAAAAATCAATAAATAAGATAATCTAGAATAAGGAGAAAACTCATTCTTATTATGACCATAAGTGCAGTGTTATATCCTATCATAAAACTTTTTTATTTTAATTTTTTTTGTTTTGTTTCTCGTGTATTCGGAGCTTTAATAATTTAACTTATTTATACGTTACAATAATAATAAATTTTAAATTGATAAATAAAAAAAGAAAGAAAATAAAGTTTTTAGAAAAATAAAAATAAAAAAAGCTAAAATATTATCTGGAAAATCAAACGTTTATAATCAAACGTAAAAAGACAACGTATTGTTATTTCGCTAATAAATTGACAGCGGAAATAACAATGTGTTTGAGTGTATGTGCAGAAATATTGTTATTTCATATTTCAAGTTTCTTTTTCATTTTCAAAGCTAAATTAATAATAAAAATGTTGTATTAAATAACGAAAGTTTTGGCTCACTTTTTCCTTTATGATTTTGCTTCTGCACACAATTTTTACACTTTTCACGAAAAGGGTATAATATAAGCTTATAATTGATGTGAAGCAGTTGATCCAGTATTTTAAAGCTACGGTGAACGTGAGCATTGGGTGTGTCCTCTCGTTTTCCCCAATTTTATATGCATTGCTATCTATCTGTAGGTTAATATATATAAAAAACAACGATCTAAACATCAAAATATAAATAAATCAAATTCTTTTGACGCTTTTGGCACTACGTTTTCAGACATGAAATTTTGCGCGAAGTCGGCCGATATATCGTATGATATTTAAGATCTTGTTTTTCCATGTATGTGTATATTATGCTAAACAGTTTTGCGCTAAAAAGCTAATAATTATCAAATTGTAATATCTTTTTTAGCTGCAAATTTGTTAAAAAATAGCTCAATATTAAAAAATATACGTGAACTTGAAGATATAAAGAATCTCAGAGTTAGGTCAGGGAGAGTCGTATCACTTTTTTTTGCATTATTTATATTATTAATATGTTGTATTTAGTATACCTCTAGAAAAATCTTTTAGTCAAAAAAGTAGAAACTGCTAGTCTTTTAATTCGTCTGTTCAAGAATTTAATGTTTATTGTGTTAGACATCCTTGGATTACTCCGTACCCAAATCAGAACGACTTTGCAAGGATATCTACAGGATATTTTATAAGCTAAATTAATAATTACACACATAAATAATGCGTATAATTATACCTAGAGCTAAAAATATATTATTTAAGCTTAACGGTAGGTTTTTTTCTATAAATATTTGCGTTCAACTAAATTTAAATATATAGTTTAAAAACCATTTGTCACAATGAAAATTAAAGTTAATCTAAATAATTGAGCATTAAAACAGATTTTTAATTTGATTATCCTTGACAAATATTTTTTTAAAAAACCAATTTAAATCTCTATAGTAATTGATATATCACTATGCATAATATCCAGATATTTGTCACGATATAATTCATAACATTTTATCGATTCCGCTTAAATGCCGTAATCTATATAATACTTGGTGTTACAATTACATATTAATATCGATATGGAAATCATTGACAATATGTAAAAATATGAGATCGAGTAGGAGTTGTATAATTTTAATATTATAATAAATCCTTTTATCACGTTGTTTAGGCTAAATTGGATTCTAGTTAATAATGATAAAACATTCATGAGTAAAAAAATAAGAAATTATACAAATATTTAAATTAAAACATTATTATTTTTTTCTCGAGTAAAAAAGTAGATCCCAATTATAATTTTAAAATTTAAATTATACAGTATTTAGGAAAATGAAATTATACAGTTTGACGTGTAATAAATAAATGTATTAGAGTTCATGTGCTTTTTACCAAACGAACAAAATATTACATATAATTATGTCGGACCCAAAACACATTAATTTTTTTTATTGATTTTATTTAAATTTCTATTGAGTTTTTTTCACTTTTATAAAGTAAATATTGCCAAAAGTTTTATTTAATTAAAAAAATGAGAGCGAACATCCATGTTTTGCAACGTATTAGGTGTATCCCAACGGCGAGGGGTGAGCGCAGGAAACTATAATCATTAGAAAGCTCTAGTAATGTCAAGATAAGATTTTCTTTGCGAATTAAATTTAAATTGATCGCATTAAAGCTCTATTTTATCGGTAAATCAATTCTCAAAATAAGTTTTTACGATATCTTTCGATGAAAGTTATCGAAGATTGTTTTTAAGGGAAATAGTAGGTCATAAAGCAATGTTTTAATCACTTAAATGTTCTTTGATTGAACTACACTTTAATTATGACCAAAATCAATAATAATGCTTTCACAACATATTAAAATATTTAATTCAGTAACTGACGACTTAGAGAATCTACAGTAAATTTACAATTATAATAACCTTGACCTCAATCTATAAGTATCGGATATTTCATATGTAATATTTTTATCTCACTGATGCCGCATTTAGCCTATGGTTAATCAGTTTGATTATTCATCACACAAATCTAAGTCAATCCGTATATCTGTCACACTTTGACTGATAGAGTCTTTGTCGCAAACAGATAATCTAACCAAATACTACTGTACTAACACTGTAAGCTTAATAAAGTCGCTATTTAGTGATTTACAAATTATTAAATGTTTAAGTTAGTTTCAAAACAGTATAAATTATAATGTTTTTTAATTTTAGAAATAGTAAATACTTTTTATTAGATAAATTGTTTAAAACTAAATCGATCATATTATGCATACCATAGATTCTACAAATTACAGATAGATTACAGAAATTATTATATTCTGTTTTCAATAATTTCTAAAATAATTACAAAGAATTAGAAATATAGTTACCGTAATTTTTAAATGGTTCCGTGAAATATCGATGATGTTTTAGCCTTAAAAAACAACTTTAATAATTTTTTGCTTACTATAAATTTTGTGAAAACATTTTGCTAACTAATTTTTCGTCATTTTTCTATGATTTCAATATCGGTCAAATCGTTACACTAATTTCTCTATCAATCATAAGCTATGACAAGGTTAACAATGCAAAATGAATTTTACTTATAGTCACAAAAATTTTTTAGAGTGTGGCTGACGGTTTGAGATGCTATGCTCCCATTATCATAACTACGGTATATCGTGTTTTGTTCGAATCATATACAGCCCAACACTTCCTGCTGTTTTACTTGTTGGAAATTTTAATAATAATTTGTTTCCTAAATCATTCTACTTTGTTATAATCAATTTTATTATCCCATTGTAGACTAAAACTCTCTTCTAACATATTTAAATGTTTATTTACTGTAATTGAAGCATATTGTAATATTTACAATACTGATGAATATCGTGATATATTAAAAAAACTTTTCATTTTTTTCTAAATATTCATTATAAAAATATATTTATTTATAAACTTTTCATTTATTATTTTGCAATATTTGTGTTTGATTTACAGCAATATCTCACACTAGAAAAAATCGATTATAACTTTTTTCGAACTAAAGCTAAAAATAATAAATAATATATGTTCGAAAAAAGTATGCTTAATAGTTTCAAACAACTATTATTAAGGTTTTTTATTCTCTACTTTGTGTACAAAATTTTTAATCTTTTATGGCTTCCATGAGAAAAAACGAATCATAAACGACTCCAACAATAACTTTTATAAACCAGTAATACTTTTTTTTCTAAAGTTGAAAATAACTTTTTCAACATTTGTTTGATTATTTTTTATTACAAACTGCTTATAGGAATTACATAACAATTTTCGTTTTAATGATTGTAACTCTAGACACTCCACTCAATAATAACTTAAAAGAGAGGGTAATAGTGAACACAATTGAAGAACGGTATAGTTAAAAACGCATTTTCACCGAACAATGGTTTACGCTAAATACCTGTTAACCAAAAAAATATATGCTATTAGTAAATAATGTATTACACGATCGTTTAAAAAGTTAGTGCATTATAATTATATTTAGAATATAATTAAATAGGAGTGTAAAGTTGCAATTTGGCGCACAAATGCACGCATACTTTTAAATCTTGTCATTTTTTATATTATTATTGTTATAATTTTTGTTGCCGTTCTAACCATTTGGTAAACAATTTCTCGAAACCTAGCAAAACATTTTCGTTGTAATAAATCAAAAAATTCGTTTTTTCTTCTCAATGTAAGGTCTTTTTATTTGTTTAGTTTTTTATTATTTAAATAAATGCATTATGAATGTTTTCACAAAATTAAACTGAATATTAACATGAATTTATTAACTCTTACTTAAATATGTGAAATAAAAAAGTAAAAGCTAAAACTTTGGTTGCGTTCCCAATGTATACTACATATTTAATTCCTAATTTTTCATTAATTTTGCGTAATTAAATTCTAAGGAAAAATATAATTTATAACAGCATAATGACTATTAATTAATATAAATTTTCTTTAAAACTTTAACTTAAAATCACGAGGAAAAACAAATTACAAAAAAGCAAAGCAAATTTTTCGAAAAAATTTTCTTCAAATTTTATTTATGCCATTCAACAGCGATTATTTTGAAATCTCTCAGCGAAAATAATTAAACATTTTTTTTGCTTTCCTTTTGACTCAAAGCTAATTACAGTCGAGATCTCCATATTTGTAGCTTAAAGCTGTTTCACTTTTCATTTCGCTATTCGTTGCTTCAGCGCAAAAAAAAGATACTTCTATTATTATTTCTGTCAAAATTATATATTTTCATTGGGAATAATTGGGTTACATTCTAAATATAATTCCAGTTATTTTTCTTTAAATTTCCTTTTATGCAAATTTAGTGTCATTTTATTTATTTTTTTTCGATTCGAAATATGATTTTCTAATAAATTAAATTAAAATATATATCCAATAAAACTAATAATAAAACTAGATTGATCTTATGTAATGAGAATGCTTTTAGTTTTTCCATTCTACTTTTAATAACTGATTTTTATCTATTTAATCATTTTGAAAATTTATCTAAATATAGAAACGCGACATTTTTGTTTGTAGATATTTAAATATAAGTATACCTATAACTATTATTAATATTAAAGATGTTTACGGGTCTTTTAACCAGTCAGTTATATTCGGTTTGGGTCGGATTGATTAATCTTCCTATCAATTAACTCGAAAACTCGATAATCAATTTTATGTTGAAATTTAAAGAAATCAATATAGTTTTTAGGTTTTTTAAACATCAATTAAGAAAATTTCACATTGAAAATGCAAAAATTTAATTAATATGTAGGGTATTCGTAGTAACAAAATCCGAATCAGACAGCAGTCGCCAATTTTGTAGAATACCCGAACCAGAACTTTAAGAATATTCGTTTACATAGTGTTCACTATTTTATTATTCTTTAATAAAAATACTAATTTTAAAAAGAGTTGCTAATATCTAAAAAGACAATGGCTAATCCATAAGCAGTTTATAGAAACGAATAAAGATAATGTAAATTATATAAATCGATATAATTGTTAGATTAAATCATGAATAATATTTTGTAATAAATGTTGGCCTTTATTAAATTATTATTATTTAATTTATACGTTAATTTCATAATACTATCGATTTTGAAATCAAGCAATCTATTCTTATTGATAATTATTTTATCTTAAATAGTAATAGCAATAATTAAAAATAATATATTTAATTCAGATATAAATTTTAAACTATATATTTAGCCATAAAAAACATTATAATTAAATGACAAATTTGATTTTTATTTCCTCAGATAAAAAGCGTTTTTCGCAGCAAAATAAAGGCGCAACAGAAAAGGTTCACGAATTGATTTATTAATAGATTGCGATCAAATTGTAAATCTTTGGAAGTGTAGAATTAGTTTATTTAGAATGAGTTAAGTTTATTAAAATTTTTCGGGTTTAGTTTACATTGAAAAAGACAGAAATTAAAATAACTGAAATGGAAACAAATAAAAAGGATACAAATAGATAACTCAATACGTAATTAAAACAAACAAAAAACAATTTAAAAAACAAAACAATATAAAAATAGAATTTGTGTGCATATTCTATACATATATACCTTATGTATTTGATTTTAAAAATTTACATTTACGGTTTAATTTATTATTTAGAAATGTTTTGATTTAAATTATATACTTCCCTATTTTGTATTTTATACAATTTATTATGCAAGCGATTAAAGCTAAATAAAATGTTTTAGATTTATCTATAAAACACAGTGAAATATGTAAAGCAATTTATTTTAATGGGGAAAAGGTATGGCATAAAAGGTATGCATTATCATAATAATGCGCATTTTAATACAATTTTCAATTTAAATGCCACCTACAACTCAAACAACAATAACAGTAACAGTAACACAACCAAAATACCAAAACAACTTTTTTGCCCAGAGATTTCGTTTTGCAAAAAAGCGAATACACTGTATGTGTATATTTTTTTGGTTTGAGTGTGAACTAATTTCAAGATCGATCTAATTTTGCAATTAACCCAATATCTTGTTTTTATTGCGCGCATAAATAAAAGAAAAGTAACAAAATAGATATAAAAATCATTTTTTATTATTCACGCGTTTTTACTCTAGAAATTCTGTTTAATCTTTAGTTGCGTTTTTTTACTAAAAAGCTCTCTCTTAAACTAAATCTTATGACATTGAATATTAAAATACTTGCAAACTAATTTTGCAATCAGTTAAACAAATCTATTAAATTAAAATGTTTTATAATTTGCACCATAATATCGTAGAATAATAAACAGATACACAACTGCGAGCTATTGTTTTGCTAAATTAATAACTGAACCGAAAGGTCGAACACTTGATTTTAAAACGCGATTACATTAGTTGTTAAGTTTAGCTATAGTTTCGAAAATTGCTATAATGATCATAAATACTGTATATATATCGGAAAACTTTTAGTTTTATTGTCACAAAGAGTTGCCGCGTTTAAGTTTTTTTATTTAAATTTCAAAGTCTTAAAACTCCGTAATATCTCAAACATTCAATAAAAATCAAATTGGAAATTATGATAATTTAAGTATTCTGCTAATTCTAACACATTTATGCTAATATATCCTTATAACGCTTTATCAAAGTAATAATACAGTAATTATTATGAAAAACTTTTGTTGCCACTGAAAAGTATATCATAATAAAGTTTTTTAGTTTTTAAAGGGTCGTATAAAGTTTACACAATGACAGTTTATTCATAAAAAACAATTTAATAATTGGATCAAATCGTGATATTAAAATAATGTCTAATTTTGTTTTCAATTGTATGTAATTTTGATTGTTATGGGTCTAGTGTTGCGAAATGTTATATGAAAGCAGAAACACGAATTTATCATTATTCGTATAATCACTAAAGATATTATTAACGCTGGAATTTTGATTATTAAAATATTCTAAGCTAATGAATTGAATAACACTTTCATTTATACATTGTTGATAAAATATTTTATTAAATGGATTTTTAATTAAAAAATAAAAATTTCCAAATTTCATTTTAGAATAAAATATGGTTTTCTTTTAGCAATTTCTAAATTTATATAATAAGTAAATTATCTCAGATGATAAACTGATGATTTTATTTCAGAAGTTTTAAAAATTTTTAGAGATAAATAGAACAAAAAAATTGAATTAAGCACACACACCCTTAAAACTAATAAAATTTGAACAAAAAATACTACAGGGACTTCTAAAGACAATGATACATTTGCTAGAGTTTTATTGGCCAAAGGGTTTAAAACAAAGGGTTTCCTCCAAATACAGCTTAAGCTGTTTATTACTTTCATGAAAACAATAATAATATGTTTCTTAGTTAACGCGCTTATGTTTAAGATAATTTTGGTTACAACTAAAAAATATAATTATTAAACATTTTTAATAGTGTTTGTGTGCTATTAATTTAAAATTAATGGAAAACAGTGATAATAATAGTCGATTTTATACCATTGAAACAAAACAACATTGGGTTGAGTTATATTTTGATGGAAAATCTTATCGACAAATTTCAAAATATTATGCTGAAAATTTTCCAAACCAGCGTACCCCTCAATTTTCTCTAATTCAAAAAACTGTGCAAAAATTTAAGAAAACCGGATCAGTAAAAAATATCAAACCACCGGGAAGACCAAACAAAAATCCACATTTTGCAATGGACCTAAAATCACAAAGCGATCCTCGGGTTATGGTCTGGTGTGCGATTTGGGGAATAAAAATTATTGGTCCTTATTTTTTTACCGGTACGGTAAACGGTAAAACTTATCTTCAAATGCTCGACCAATATTTGTGGCCCCAAATTTGCGATGACCCGTTAGTACCGGAAGCTTTTTATCAACACGATGGAGCGCCCGGTCACTTTGCGGTGATTGTTAGAAATTGGCTCAACCAAAAATTTCCGCAAAGATGGATTGGCCGTGGAGGCCCGATAGCATGGCCGCCCGATCTCCCGATCTAAATCCATTAGATTTTTTTCTATGGGGTTACATAAAAGATCGGGTTTATACATCCCGGCCCAGAACTATCGAAGAGCTCAAAAATAATATTTCCGAGCAAATAACTTCATTAAATAACAATAATCAAGTTTTGGAAAATGTTTTAAATAATTTTGAATTTCGAATTAATTTTTGCATAGAGAGAGAGAGGGCGAACAATTCGAGCACATGAGAGTCTAAAATTATCTTTGAATTTTAAATAAAATAAGAATTTATAATTAGATACAACTGTATGTTCGTTTTATTGCTTAAAAACTATTGGATATACTTTTAGAATTAAGCTATTTCTTTAAAATTGGAAAATTTAAAAGTTACATAATAATTTAAATTTCAGAATTCACTATTGACTAGTGCAGTGAATTTTCTAAAAATTCAACAAAACCCGAATTTGTTAATTTAGTAAATATTTAAATTTTATTTATCTAAATTTAAAATAATGTAATTTTTATAATAATTAAAGTGTTATTGCAATGGTTTGAAAATAGGAAATAATAATTACTGAGAGGTCACACACTCGTATTGGGTGTTAAATAATTTTAATTTTTGATTGCCAATTATTTGTAGTTGTTTTTCTCATTTTACATCATTTATGTGTTTCATTATAATAAAGTTTCGAACAGCAAACTGATTAAAACGGTATTAAGGAAATGGATTCTAGATTATGATATATATTCACGATGAAAAAATCCTATTTTCGCTTACGATAAAAAACTTAGTTTAAATATACAATCATTAACGAGATTATAATGTAATTACTAAAATCTTAAATTTTAGTTTTGCTTAAAAAATTAAACTTTGATTAGATATTACGAGAAAGTCTAAACGATAAAAGTTTTGGTTGTTATCAAAAAATATGGATATAAGGAAATATGGATTTCAGAAATATTCAAAATTTATCTTTAAATTAATTAATAGGAATGATTAAGAATTTACAGAACACAATCATTAACGTTTCATGAAAATTTCATAAAATTAAACATCAAATAATTCTAAATTTTTACTGATTTAAGTTGTCTAAACCTTAATTAAATCTAAGCATGAATTTACAGTTTGTATTTAAACAAATACAAATGATTTAATAAGCAATTAAATAAAATAAGCAAAATTAACTTTCAACTCCGCTGTGAAACTAAAACTTAAATATTATTAGATTACCTCTAAAGACAAAGATATTTAAGAGCAGAAATGAATCGCAACATTTACTTCATCATTAGCAGGAATGGGATATTTAGAGTAAAAAATTTTTAAAATCTGTTATGAATTCGGATTAAATAATTTAAGAATATATAACTAAATAAAGTGAATTGATACTTATTTTTTCAATAATAATTAAAAATTTTTGCTGATAGTCTTTGCTTAGTTTTTACGAAATTTACTTCATTTAAATACTTATAACTTAAATTCGGGTAATTACTGACATTGTTATGTAATTCGGGTAAATTCGGGTAAACCCGAATTATCCTATTCCTGATTATTAGATTAAAAACAAATAAAAATGTTGCCGCAGTATGAGCTAAAATTTGTTAGTAATTTACTATAACGTTACTAATTTTAGTAAACTTTCTCCTATTAAACTATTACCAGCATGATTATCAATTTAATGTGATATAAAATATCGATAAAAGTAATTAAAAGTTCAACTTTATAGACCAATGAGATAAAAATTAATTTCTGGATTAAAAATAAATTAATAATTTATTATAATTTTTCGAATAAAGTTTATAAAATTACAGGCCATAAATCAAATCTTTTTTCTCATTTAAATCTATACGAAAAAACTAATATCGCTGACGGAATATTGGTAATTAGTGTCGCAAATAATGTCAAATAAAACTATATTTAGTGTGACTTTAAAGCGATTATTTTGTTATAATGTATTGTTTGATTAATGGTTTAAATAAAACTCAATCCTATTTGACGTTATTATTAGCGGATATTAATTGCTGAAAGAGATAAACTTTTATTATTATTAAAAGAATAATAACATTTATTAATAGTAAATTTTGAATTTTTTGCTTTGTAACTGATTGTAAAATAAAACTGCTATTTTTTCTGAATATAATGAAAGATATAAATCGGATAATAATTTATGCAATCAAAATGTATTTTATATATACAATTCATTGTTACATAATGCCAAAAGATAAATATATATTTAAACGTAAAATTATAATTGTAATTATTCAGCCCACATATAAATTACTATTTTTTTGTTTTTATTTTTATTTACTATTCTGTTGTCTAATTAATATTTTAGTTTTAAAACTTTTTTGATTTTGGATTAATTTTTCGATAACATTAATCCAATTCTTAATTATTCGCTTTTTATTATTTGTTTTTCATTTTGAATTTTTTTATTTTGATTGCATTTGAATAAATTGTTGTTTATTTAGCTATTTCTAAATTTTAACATTAATTCATCAATAAAAAATTTAATAAAAATTTAGTTATACAGTATGATGTATTACGCTATATAAGTTGAAATACAATGGCTTTTGTAGTAATAATTTAGAAATTAACATTAGTTAGTTGGGCGAGGATGCGATGCTTTCAATTTTTAAGGATTTTCGCGTATGAGGATTAATGAAAAGTTTCGATATGCGGATTAAGTGCGGGGCGGATAACTGTTTTTCATTATTTTAAACAAAAAATGACATTTATTTTATACCGCATATTATAAAATTTAAAAAATATTTAATCGCATAAAAAACGGAATTACCATTACATAAGGTAATTGCCGGTATCCGCGGATTATCCGCTGCGAATGTCGGGTTATAAATAAAATTGTTAGTTCAGATCGGATAGAATAACATAAAAAATTTTGAGGATGAGTGTGGGGGAGGATAAAATTAATGTAGAATTTAACGAATGGATCGGATCGTATATCTTAGTATTCGCTCCCATCTTTAAGTTCAAGTAATAAGCTTACAATGGTTTCTCATTTACAAATCAATGAATTTAGACTATTTGGCCATATCTAGCTTAAGCATCTTTAATTTGTGAGCTCTGATAGATATTTTCAAATTCCTAAAAGAAACTAAATATTTATTAAATAATATTGAAAATTACTTTCTAGAAAAATAAAATATTTCCTAATTATATTAAGGAATTATATATGCATTGCTGAATCTGTTTAATTTGTTTGCATTCAACTGTCATTTACACATTAACTTTAATACTAATCACTTATGATCAATCATACAAATTTTTAATGTCATATGTTGAGAAATAACCGTAAAATTTAGTTTTATAATATCTTTGCTAATTCTAATGTGATTTTTTTGGTTTCACATAATTATATTTTAACATCAGAATAATTATTATAAAAACTTTTGTTTAATTTTCATAACATTACTATTATGAGTAAAAGCTTTTTTATTTAAGTATATTTATAATACTCAAAAAATCATTAAATTATTTATCTTGGATTAAATGATTTAATTTAAATCATATATTTAAGAGTAATGTCTTACAAAATTGCTCGCATTAAGATAATAAACAAGGATGTTATGCGCAACTTTGTCCAGTTTTTTTATTTTTATACTTAATGAACTAAAAGCTCGAACTAATGATCAAAATTAAAAAATTATAAAATCAATGATATCTCTATCATAAAGAAAATAATGTTTGTTAACACAAAGCTGTTCATGCGGTCGAACGCAATGCTAAAAACAAATTGAACTAAAAATTCATTTAAATAATTAATGCTGTATTTGTGCAAATTAGAACCAAAATTAAAACTTAAATTATATCCGAATTCGATTGAAACGAGATAACAACGAAATATTAGCCTAAATGGCAATTAACAATCTTTTATTATAATAAACTATCGCTATTATTACGAAATTATTTTAATATGGATATTAAATTAAACTATTTTTTTCTAAATAAAAGGGCATTAACTCTTTCACTGGAAAAAAGAGCGATAATAATGATATTAATGATACCTCACCCTAAAGTTATCTCTAAAGTCTACAGTCAATTATATAATCATAAGAAATTTTTCTTTTTCTTTACACAGAAAAAAGTAAAAGCGAATTTTAACTCTTTAACGTTATCTGAAAAATACACAGAAAGAGTTTCGAGTCAAATCTATTAAAAAATTTTTGTTATTCAATTCTATTTGTGATTAATTTCTTCAATGAAAAAAAAATAATTTTCGCCCAATTATTATACGATTTAGGAAACGTTCGTAACAATCTTTGGCTCATAGAAAAAAATGTTAATCTGCTCCTAATGTTTTTTAAATTGCGAACAATTTTGATGATAAAAATTTATTTCTTACACAACATGTTTACCGAATCTGAAATCACTTTTAAATTCTATTGCAAAATCATTTATTGTTTTTTGGTATCAAAATTTTGTATATACCAATAAAAAATTGTGTTATTAAAAGTAAATTTACTTTTTTAGATGAAGAAAAACAAATTCATTCATTTTTCTCTTTTTTTAAGAAAATTGTTATTACAAAATAAGATCATTTAACGTTTTTTTTTGTGCCATGCTATGAAAAATGAAGAGTTTTTAAAAATATATTTCATACTTGTCTTCACTATACATAAAAATCTAATTATGGCCACATTAGGCATTATAAATATGACCTCTATTTTAAAATGTTTCATTGAAATAGCACTATCAGTTTTGCAACCGCTCGTGACTTGAATGCTGCCCTTTATTTGTACCAATAATTTAATTTTTTTCTCGTAAAGCTAACAAAAAATATACTATATAAATATATATATAAATGTATATATAAATTTTCAGAATCTTATGGGGAAAATTATTTCAACACATTTTATTTTTATTTTTGATTGATTGAGCAGCAATAAAAATTTCAATTTAAGCTGCTTTGAAAAATATTGTTTTTTGTCATTTTTTTGAAGCCGAGAATTTTTCATTTTTGTTTCGAAGAACAGATCGTTATCTTATTTCTATATTTCAAATGCTTTATCACTAGTTAGCGCAATACTTAAGTCCAATTAAAATAATTAATTAATGGACACTAAGTTTAGCAATCATTGTTTGTCAAGATTTAAATTAAGAGTCTTTCTTGACGGTGTATTGTTTTTTGTTTATTATGAATAAATTTTATTATTAGAAACTTTTATAATTATGTTTTTTTTGTTATACTTTTCAAACCTTAAAAACTTACCCCAAAAGATGTTAAAAATAGATAACCGGCTCATACAAGATACCGTTGAGTAATAAAATATTGAGTTGTTTGCAAAATAAATTTACAAAAATAAAAATTTAATTTTAAATTTGAACATTAAATATATTATTAAATCTCTTGTTTTCGCGGACTGTCTTATCACTCATATTTGAAATACATTTTTTATTTAGAAACATTAATACGCGTAACACTAATATCAGGTACATTTGCAATGATATACTAAAGTTTTATTCGATGGAATTGTTTTTTCAGGAAGTTTTTTCAATTCGATTTTTATCATTTAAAACGCTAAAGTGCGGCAATAATATTTTAAAGCATAATTTTAGAAAAATAAAGCCCGCGGATACGAAATAAGAGCGAAAACAAATCTGTACCGTACGTTGATATGTAAATACAAATTAGTCTGTACCTGTAATTCACCTTTGAATCTAGTTCTACTTTCCTATGCCAAACAATATTTTATCAATTTTTCCCCGAGAAAAATCTTCCAGTACTATCTATCACATATTTTTAGTGCAGATGTAGATTTGGAAATAATTAAATAAAAGTATTAATATGAACACTTATTTCAATTTCCTAGTTTGTGTAAGTGTTATAACAATGTCGATCTAGAAGTTAATAACTGCACACGCAATTAGTTTGACCATTAAATTTCAATGTATAACTTTTAAATTTCCTCATAATAATTAAAAATTTTTGCTGTTGTCACAAAAATTGACAACACATGTAAACTTTCGTTACAAAAATCGTGTTTAATCCAAACTATTAATGCTTTAAAATTTCTCACTTAAAGGCATTATTAGTCAACAATTTAAATATTATATTTAAGAAAATGGGACATTTGTCATAATAATGACACTTAAATGTCCATAAAATGCATCACTAAATGTGAAAAATTTTTGTGTTTATTTTTTAAGATACAGTGCTATAAAGAAGGAAAAATTCTTTTGTCGCTAGAATTTTTTCTGTCCCAAAATTGGAGTAAACAGTGTATAGTATATACAGTATTTCTAAATAAAACATAATCCAGTTTTTTACCAAATGAAAGCACTAAACGCAAAAATTTTTATGAAAACATTTGAAAAGAGTTTTTGAGAAATTAAAATTCAATCTTGAGTTTTTTATTTTATCACACGCTCTTCTGTTTAGCATTATTTTCTAAGCCAAGTTTAAATTAAAACTAATGATCTAATTTCTTTCAATTTACTTGAGATTACTTTTTTACTCCAACAGTATTGTAATTACAAGTAAATGCATAAAAAGTTATCTTAAAGAGAAGATATATTTTGATGGTATAAGTATTTTTTTCGGGCAACAATAATAATAAAAAACTTCGGGAAAAATAATATATATAACTTATGTATCTATAACTAAGTAGCACAAGCTTTAATGCAACATTAATTTTAATAGGTTTTAACACCATCATCCACTAAAATTGCATGCAAAAAAATTTAACGCTTATAAACAGTATAATTGAAAATATATAAAAATTGCATCAAAAAATTAGATAATATTTATAGCTTCACAGTTAGCCTCTTTGATCGGACTGTGGATCAAATAGCAAATCTAAATTGGTTTTAGAGAAGAGTTCACTGAAATTACCAGCTATTTTATATATTTTTATTAGTAAACTAAACTCGTATTTTTGCTCTTTTTTCCCTCAGCAAATGACTTAATTTAATTAAAAAATACTAATCCATCGCGTTTCTCATATCTGATTATCTGCAGCTTCGGAATATAGTTTAATTATAAAAAGGATTAAAACTGAAGGATAAAATGGAAACTCAGTGGGAAAATAAGCTGCACACGTAATCAATAAATCGTTATAGAGTACAGATAACTATTTAAAATGACCACCCATTCACCTTAAAATGATTCAAATCTAAACTTGTTATTAATTACCAATTTAGATATAATTTCCGCGCAAAATTAGACCAATTGATTGAGATTATAATTTTGTGTGTAATCTTTTTCATTTAGTAAATTAACGAGTGGTTAATTATTTTAATAATTATATTGATATTTAAAAAATTATGCGTAATTTATCTAAATTGAAACATTAAACGATTCGCATTCGTAAATATTTTAGAAAATAAAACCATACTTAAAATTGTAAAAATGATAAACGACTTTAAATTTTAAAGTAAAACTATTTTAATCCTTGGGTTTAAATTGAGCATTAAATATTTTGTTTGTTTGTAATTACTTAAATCGGTCTCAATTCGAGATGGATATTATAGCAAAATTGCATGCTTAATATCATGCAGATTATAATAAAGGAGCGGTTAATTTACTATTTTCTACTCAAAAATTAATTGATTGCATAAATCGGAATATTTAGAGTGTAAATAATTGAGATTATAATTCACTTTCTTGAAACAAATTAAGTTATTAAATCTTTTTTAAATTCCAAATAAATATGCACACGATTAACATTTTTCACTTATCATTCATTCTCACTTGAACTGAAAATATAGAAATGAATAAAATATCATTCTTATTAATAAAAACACAGCTTCTCAAAATAAAGCCACAAGTCCTGTGCATTCATAATTCTTATTAAAAATTAGTACTGTTACGGATACTGCAGAATGAATTAAAAACGCATTAAAGCTCCAGTAGTTGTAAGTCATTAAAGCCAAAGTTAAATTAACAATCTAAGTTTTAATTCAATAATATATTTGTTGGTGAAAATTAAAAGTTTTTGAACCTATGAATGATATGTTTCAACACAAATTATAAAGTTTTGTGTCACATTTAATACATAATGATATAATAAAATAATTTCATATTTCCGCTATTAATATTGAATAATTATTATTTGTGCTGAAAAAACTATAAATTTATTTATCTTAATGAAAGTTTTTCCGTTTCAATTCTTAACAAAAAATTACACTCAAAAATCCCACAATAACAATAAACTTAACACAAATGACAAGTTTTCGCAGCACGTTAAGTGATGTAGGATTAAATGTGTAGTTCATGTTTGTCCACAATATTAAATCCAACGATATGCTAATATATAACTAACGTAAGAACACATTAACATAACTTTTTAAAAATACATATTATTAATATTATTCGTAAGTACCGGTACAAGGATTCTATTCGTCACACTTAACCTACAACACAGTTTTAATAGTTTCAATTATTTAATCCTATTGTAATTTCATTAAATATTTGTTTTATTTTAAGTGTGTACATGTATTTAATTCTTTTTGTTAATTTAAAATGTTTACTTATACCCTAATTATTATAACGTATTATTGTTATATTATAATTACTATGACAAAAAAATTTCGAAATCTAAAGAGAAATTAAATTATATATTGATTTTTGATGTTTATAGATAACATTAAAATTTTAGTTATTTGATTGTGGTTTAGTGAATAATATAATGAGGAAAATTATTTGTCATTTAGAATTGAAAAACATAGATTAGCATAAAAAGCACTGAAAGTGAGACAATTAGGTTTTTAGCTGAAATAACGCGAAAGCCTATAGTTTCGAGTTAAAAAAATATGGTTGAAGGTTCGTTTCTAATTAACTAAGATAAAGATGACATTGACTCTATTAGCGATATAACCCAATTGTTATGAGAGAAATGAGTCTAAGAATAATTGCGAGACAATACTGTTTTACTAGAATGAATTTTTAAAATTTAATTTAGCTTTATTATTCTTAATATGTGTCAAGAAAAGGTAAATTAAATGTTATGTTTAAGATAAAAACTCGAGAAATTTCATGAAACCTAAATTCGTCGTTTAACGAGAGAATTTTTGTTGGCTTAAAGAAACTTAATTTCAATTTTTATTTTTGGTAAATATTTTTATTGGGGATTATCTAAAAATTTTTACAACTTTAGGCCGCTTTAAAAAATAGAAATAGACAATAAAACTTACATGCGTTTCATTTTAGAGTATGTTTTGTACTGTTCATTGGCTTATGACCTTCAGCTACATTTGAATAATTTAATTTATCAAAGAAAGAAAATAATTAATTCGAAGAAAAAACTGATCAAATCAAACTCTGCTAAAGATTTTTTTGAACTTTTGCCTATCAATAACTTTCCTTAAAAATCTTTTATCAAAACAGTATAGCATTGAATTGATTGATAAACGATACTGTATTTGTCTATACAACTAGATTCTTCTAAAAAACATTCTAAAATACTCAACACAGATCTAAGATTTATAACGGGTCACTAAAATGAGATTCTGTACTATTTCTCAAATTCGAAACGGCATAAGTTTAATAATTTATTAATCACTTACTCATTAGTAACGTAAGGCTAAATAGTTGTCTGTAACTTATATTAATGTGAGTTTAAATTAAGCGCTGCTAATAATAATTAATATTTTACTCATAAAAAATAATGTTTTCCAAAATTCTTTTAATTTATGTTAAAAATTGCTTTTTAATTTTAATTTTTTTTGTTTCAACACGATTAGCCATTTATTTAGTAAAAAATTTATTTAAAAATAACATCCTTTTCAAAATCTTTAATTTTCAATTAACAAGATTATAAACGTTTTTGGCTTATATGTGTAAAAACTAATTTATTAATTAGAATTAATGGTTTTGAAACAAAATTGTCATAAATTTAAAAAAGTTGGGCGAAGTTTTTTGTTTTTAATTGTATATTATAAACTTAAGTTAAAAATGAAAATTGAAAATTTGAGTCTCACTGCACTTTAACTAACACTCAAAAAATCTATGTTTAAAACAACTATTAGATTCCTTTCTAAAAAATTGTCTGAATAAATATTAATCCAAATTATCGATCATACCTTAAGTAATTATGAAAGTAGAAACCCTGGTCATAATACAGTATATTCATGTATCCTATTTAAGATTTATAAGTATTATCATTTGCTTGCAATAACCCTCTCTATGCCAAACTAAACCAAAATCGAAAATAATTCACTGCAATTTTAATAAAATAAACAAATAACTTAAGTAAATGAATAATGAATGATCGCATTGTAGTTTACAATAATTACGAACAAAATACTTGATAAATACTAAATTAGATAATTAAATATTTAGAATTCTCATCTTCAAGGAGTTTATAAACATGAACTTAACGTTTTTTTATTTAATTTAGCGTTTAAATTCAAATGAGAATTCTTTACTTTGCTTTTGTTTAAAAAAGAAAGAGAGATTAAAATTCTTAAAAACAATTTACATGTTATTAATAAATTCTTCGGTTTAGTTTTTTAAATATTGAATATAATTTGTTAGGAAAATATTCATTTAATTACAGAATAAATTTAAATTTACAAAAAAAAGAATACAAATAATTATAGATTATTTTTTAAATCAAAAAATTTTACAATTAATTTTATGCGTAGAATTCTTCTTTAAGTAATTATAATTAAACATTCGGTTATAATCGTATTCAGTGGGCAGATATATAATTAATTAAAATTTACAATATAAATAATAAAAACAAGTTAATTCGAATAATTATGTGTATAACCAGTGATGGCCAACGCTCGAGCGGATGGCGCTCGGAGCTGAGCGTGAGCGTCGAGCGTTGGATTTTTACCGAGCGTG
>JAQGAW010000287.1:0-33859 GCA_034698025.1 Phthiracarus crinitus
GAATGAGTAACCGCTATGTTATCCAATGGACAAACCAATGATTGCGTTAAACACTGTTTCAAACAGTTTGCGCAAAACAAATGCTCGCAAACGCTAAGAATCACCGGATTCTCGAGAAGTGATCCACAAAAACCACACTTTAAATCGTCATCAACGTTTTCGCCATTATTTATTAATCTTTCTATTTTATAACCCATTTTTTGTTCAATTTTAGTATAATTTATATTTCTTTTACTTCACAAATATTTTTAATCATAAAATTCAATTTTTAAAACTTTAAAGTTTTACATTTTAATTTTATTGTTAAATAATAAATAAATTGAAAACAATCAATAATTATTCTATTAATTGTTTATGCATTATTATTGATTTGTTAAATTATAATGCGATTGATTGTTAAATATGAATTTTCAAAAAAAATCACTAACAAAAAACTTGAAAAATAGTTTTTAAAAAACATTTTATTTACTGTTACCGTTAGATTACGCTACAGTTTCTATAAACTCGTCAAACACGCTATTAATCAGTGAAGTTATTTGATGCGCACAACGATATGAATATGTGTGCGCTTTGAGACGACAACAAAATATTCCGTTTCTGAATCATCATTAATGACTAGTTTAGCATTATTTAGCCAAAAAAATCTATCACTTAAAACACTAAAATAATGGCGTGTAATAAATAAACACACTGTTATCTAATCGGTTGCGTTGCGTACAAACAATGATATATATTACGAACCAAATCTAGTGTGAAACATGTTTACGCCTAATAACGTAATGCGCGGATAATATGCGATATTAGTTTATTATTGTATTATTACGTTTAATTTGTATTTGTCATCAAATTATTATCAAAAATCCATTATTTGGTAGTTTTATCGTTAAATCGTAAGTACAAAATTTAATGTGCGTTTTGTTATAATATCTAATTTTGTTGTTAATAGGCGTTTCGTTCACTCGTTTAGTGTTATTATTTGGCTTTCAATTTGTCAAATAAAAAAATCACGCTTTGTTTTACTGAACCGACGTTTTGAATCGAAAATATTAAATCATTGGTTTGTTTGCGTATTAAATTGATTTTCGAAAAATTGGAAAAACTTTGTATTGAGTTGATTGGCTAAAACAACGGTGAGATCGAAAATCGTTCAGATAATACTCAACACACCGTTTATTGGATTATTATAAACTTATATTTACGGACAATGGATGCGATCCAAGCGCTAAATCAGGCGCCGATTAAGGCTATATTTGTGTCTCATTTTATGCTCACGACGTGGTACGTAAATACCGTCTATTTTTGCTTATTAAATGATATGGTTTTCGGTAACAATGAATCGCTGATTGCATTTTTAATCGAAATTTTTTTAAAAAATTGTATTAATTGGTACTTGATTTTAGGGCATTGCTTGGAAATTGGTTGCCAACCGCTTATCTGTACTATAACTCGATTCTGATGCTAACACTGCTTTGGTCGATACACGCGCGTGACTCTCAAGAACCGGTACTGTTGGCCATTATTATAAACTTTCTGTCGATTGTGTTCGACGCCATTACTATCGGAATTTATTACGATTTAGGACATACTCAGGCTGTTTGGTTCGGTTTCACGCTTTTGTGAGTTATTTTATAAATTATTCGCTAAATAAACAAATCTGGTAATAATTTTTTTTGCGAATAATTCGTTATTTATATCTTTAATTTATAATTGCTTGATATAAATTAAATGTTTACATAAATATATCATTTTTTCAAGTTCAAGGTTTACGTTAAAGTGCTTATTGCGGTTATAGACTGTGTAACTGAACTAAAAGAAGATTTTAATGATAAGCTTCTTATTTTTGCAAATTATTATTTTTGAAATGTCGATCAACTAATGATTAGGAGAATTTTTATACCGTAAAATAAATTTATTCCCAAGTTTATACCGTATATAATATATGAACGATTAGCCGATTTAATTGCAAGAATTTTTCGAACTGTCTATAATCAGTGAACCACACGCTATATCTAACTTTTTATTCTTTATTTAATTTAAATGGATTAAAACAATTATTTTTCTTATAATAGCATAACGATAGCGAATCTATTACTTCGACCGATCAGTTCACTGGTAATGTTACGCGTTTACAATGAACGCTGCGGTCGTTACTCGTCGTTCGGATTTCCCGGACTAAGCGGACTCAACCCGTCGGGAAGCGTTATAAGCGGTGGCGGCGGAGGTGTGACCGCTGGCACTACCGGTCGCGGATCGTATGAGAATATTGACAGCGGTGTACCGCACCAGTCAGTGCCCAGTCCTATACGCGATCTTGAGTCAAACATTCCTCCTTATAATCCAAAGTCCTATTAATGTTTCAAATCTTAAATTGTTATAAAAAAGTTTTGTTTGATACGCGCAGTAATGAGCGGATACTGAAAGTGATATTAAAGCGCGTATCAAACTTTGTTTTTATAAATGCGATTTGACCTCAAAATTGTAAAATCATGGCATACAAAATAACGTGTAAATGAAATGGTGTAACGTTTTATAATATCGTATGTCATGTCAAAAACTGTTTTTCTAGTCTCAAGATAATGCCATAATTGTTTTATTTTGTTGGACGCATAAATTCTTATATAATCTCGTATTATAGCACTTAAACTTATGTACTTTTTATTATTAGTTACTTGACGTTAAAAATTTTGTTTGTTTGGATCAGATTAATCGTTATTTGCTACTTATTAAGTAGATTTGCTTTATCGATATTTAGTCTTAACTAAGTTTAGTTTATTTTTATAAATGCCCTCCGAATTTATATATATAAGTCTATATAATATTAAACAATATTATTTCGTGTATCATAGAAAAATTGGATTTGTTATAAAACGTGTAATATTAATATGAACTTACAGTATATTTAACTTTAATATTCTATTACGATATATTTGTACGTTTTAAAAGCGATAATAAAATGTTTAATGATTAGATTTTTCAATATTTCAATTAAGTGGTAATAAATTTTAGTATTTTACTAAAAATCTATTGCTTTTAGACTCGATTTTTATTAACGTACGGTAAATAAGATAAGTTTATTAAACTAACATACCGTAACATTAGGGAAAGTTTAATCAGCAAAAGTTTCCATTCATTTTAAATGGAAAATTTAAAAATCAATATTGATTTTTGTTTAATTGTTCAAATAAAACAAAAAATCGCAAAAATATGTTATGCATATAACACAAGAATAAACATTTTAATAATTATTTAACAATTCGTCTCAATGCCAACTTTATTGTATATATTATTTTGAATTTTCTTAAATGTGTTAATGATTCGACGGTAATAGAACTTAAAATAAGTTTCCAAATACGCAAATGATTTTATTTCTATTAAAGCCCAAAGAATATTTTACCTTACGTTCGATTGTTAATAAAAGCCCTCAAGAAAATGCCAAACTTAAGTATTTCTGTTGTTATTTAAGAATTTCAATATTACTTGTAAGTTTATTTACATACTTTTAGTTACTTTAAGTGCGTGTACTTGTCGTTATCATTTGTTAATACGATGAGTACCGTATTCTGCAAACTTTTATTTTGACAATGATCTTCGTAATCATTTGTGAGTTTACTTTTATTTTTTATCGTTTTAATTAGTCTTATTATTGTTAAATAGTTAATTAAATTAATGCATTGAGTTTACTAATATTTAAATAAATTTATTGTTTTATTTATGATTTTCAAGTACACAAAAACACTAAAGAGTTTATTTTAATTAATTACCCTAAAGCTCCTATAATAAGACTTCTGAATATCTTTAAAAAGTAAAGTGTTTTGTTGACCACTTAAAAATTTTAAGTTCATTTTTAAACTTAAGATTGAATTAAAAAATTCTTATCCTTTAGCTAATATTTTCAGGAAATTTAGGGTTTAAAAAAATTCTGTTGTTTACTTTATGGTTAATGGGAACAATCATAGATAATATGTGATATATGCATAACTATTTCACGATATTTTCGACACAATCCGCGGCCAAACTGAGAGTATTCGATGATTTCATTCGCTTAGACATTTCTCTAAGCTTTTCTACCATTTGAGTGTCTGCGAGCAATTTTTCGATAGCGTTATGCAACTCTTTATCGGTACATGTGTAGGGCTGGACACGAATTCCTAAGCCTTTCTCGTGTATTCGTTGAGCGTTGTCCGGTTGATCGAGAAATAGCGGCATTACGATCATCGGTTTACCGAAAAACAGGGTTTCGGTAATCGTATTATTTCCGCCGTGCGTTATAACTAAGTCCACGAGTGGCAGGATTTTCATCTGCGGTACAATCTCTTCGCCCCACATGTTGTCCGGCAACTCGTACTTGTCGTGCATCGGACCCTTCGATACAATAAACCTGTGCGGAGAGTTCGACAGCATATCCACCAGTCTATTCATTAAGCTTAAGTCCGACGATCCGATAGAACCCAGAGAAAAGTATATTAACTTTCCCGGTCTGTATCTAATCTTTTCGGGTAACTCGAACTCTCCATTATCGGTACGAATAAACGCGTCGATTCGAAACCAGTTCGCGGGCATTGGTCTCAAGTCAGTGTAATCGATTTCTTCGGGAAACGCGTATAGATTTAGATACGGAGAGTGATTAATAAATCTTCCGTATGGCATAAATGGCAAACCGTATTTAAATTTCATTTGAATTGCGTATGACAGCCAAAATAATCCGTAAATGTAGAGCATATGAGTCCGGTATCGCAATCCCTTGAATCTGCCAGTATTTGCGGGCAAACCTTAGAATCATAATTGCAATGTTATTATTATTTTAAGAATTAATTATTAATTAGTTTATTATTGTGGAGTAATAATCGCAAGCTATTGTGAAGCAAAAGTAAAAAATGTTTACCCGATGTTGAGGGCGGTGTTCGCAGATCGTCGATATACATGAGAGGATTAACGCTCACCAATGATACCCACGGTATTCCTGAGTTAATAAGTGACGGCAAACACACCAAACTATCGATTATTACGATATCTGGTTTAATGCGCGCCAAAATCTCAGACATCACTGATATCGATTCGTTTGCCTGCACTATCATCGCTGAAATCGCTTTCATACCGAAAGAATCGATTTGTTGGAGAGGCGAAAGTCGAAGCGTTTTATTGTTGCCCATTGTTTCGATAAAACTGGTCCACACTGATGATGGCTTTCCATTTTCTTCGTGTAGCGAATCCGTGTAAAGTTCTTCCTTAAATCCGTATTTTCCGATAATACCTTTCCACGACTTGTCCACAGCGAACACAATATCGTGTCCGCGATCGCGAAGAATTTCCGCGAAACCAATACACGGCAATACGTGTCCAAACGCGTCCAACGGTGCAAACAGTATAGTTAGCTGTTTTGACATTTTTCTTGATTAACTTCCAAACTATGATAACTTTTTTGACTGCACTTTTTTATATAAGTTATTAATTCCGAAAGCTATGAGCCAACGAGAAATTACTGTGGGTTTTCCTTCTCTTGTGATTTAAAACTTTTTCAAAAAATATTTACTTTTATAATAACTTGCTAAACATATAGCAAAATTTAAAATATGCAATCTTTTTATTTATTACTTTATTATCTTTAGTAAAGTTTTCAGTTTGAAAAAAGTTTGGGCACTTTTTTGGCTGATTCACAACTTCATTAACATTCGGTTGAAATAAAAGCTTAGTTTTGATTGATTATTGTCACTTATTATATAAAATTAAAAGGATTTAAACGATTTATTGTTCCATTATATACTCGTTTTGTACTCACTTTCATATTAAAAAAATAGCTATGACCTAAACATTAACATTTATGTGTTCATTGTTTCAGTTATTTATGCGCTAACCCTTGATTTTTGTTAAACTGCTGCCGAATCAATTAAATCAAGTGATGATTTTTTTAAATGGAAAATATTTACACAGTGAATGTCACTTTTTAAACAAAAGCATTCATAACTTATTTGCAGAGTATTTCAAATGTAATTTCAACTAATAAGAAATCCTTTGTGTCCTTCGAAACTTTTTTCGTAACCCTAAAGAGAATGGATTGTTATTTTTATTTCGTACAAGAGTTTTTCAAATAACTAATTAAACACATCCCCAGCTGTGCATCGATTTCCTTGACTTGGTTTCGGTAAAAGTAACGCGAACCTCAATGTCTACTCAAATATTCAAATATTGCCTATAACTGCATCAATAATATTTGTTTGCACGAAAAATTACAAATAAAAGTGACTCTCTTTAAGCGGTTTCTCTTCATTGCCCTCTTAACGATAACCAAAGCAAACAAATTATGCAATATATACGAATACCTTATTAGGAGTTTTTTTAACACTTTTAACGAGTGTAACAGTGATTGTGGGAAACTATGCTTAATTTTTTAAAAAATATTAAGTGTGACCCTTGTCTTATGACTAAATACTAAGTTTCTGTTACCGTACAAAATGAATTAAACGATAGGTTTAACAGTAAGAAGAAAAAACAGTTACGGTTCTACTAAATGTGTCGATTATGTGCTATATTTCAATGAGATAAACTTATTTGCTCATTACATCATTGAATCCGAAAGAAAATGTGTTTGCGGGAATTTAAATTATATAAAATAAAATCCAAATTCAATAAAAAAATTTGAATATTGAATTAATTAAATTTATTTATTTATTATTAGGCACTCTATTTTTATACGACTTCTATACTTAATTTTAAGAGTTGCAATAATGCGCTTAAATAATTCGTAAAATGAAAATAATTCTTATAAGAATTCTTTAGAAAGCTTAAGCACGTATCGCTCAAAATTCATTGAATTTAAGCAAAGAATTTGAAAAATTGTATAAAAGTTAACGGGTTATAAAAACTCTTATGTTTTGATGCGAAATAATTATGGTATTTGTCAATGAAATTTCACAATATTCAATTTTAACAGAAATTTTTAAAGAAAACATAGATTTTTGAAGGTTAATCACATTAGAATATTATATGTCAAATTTTAAGCGTTAACAAATATATCATAAATTAATATTTTTAAATAACTGACCACACTTTCCAGATCATGAATTCTGTGCATTAGAATTATGTTTATCATAATAAAAAAAATTTTAAACAAAATTTGCAAAAGTAGTTAATTAAAAAGCTATGACACTTGAAGGGCTCACAGCTTGATATATCTTGTTTACCGTATTGTTTCATCTATGGTATGATTAAAAACATCAATTGTATTTGATATCTGATATATTAATTACTACATAGAAAAGGGGAATTCAATTTAAGTACCATTTAATAACACTGAAACTTATCACTTATCACTGAAATTAAATAAATGTCATACGATTTATTTTTGATAAAATTTCAAAAGAATTAAAACCAAAGAATACGTCTTTCCATTTGTGAGTGGGTTTTCTTAGAAATTCAGTAATAGTGATATAACAACGATACTTGCGTCAAATAAATAATGATTGCTTAAAATTTAAAACTCCATTAACACTAATCTGCTATATATGACACATTTATGCAAAAATCTATTTAAGTATTCGTTTAAAAAGCAAAAAATCTTCTAAATTAAAAATTTTGTTTATCATCAAATAATGTTAACGTTATAATTAGGGCTTCCATTTTTCGGGACATTAAACCGTCAAATTCGGGCGGGATTCGGGAGCTAAAAAACTATTAAATTCGGGAACAAAAATTGAAAATTCGGGAAATAAATTTTGCTAAAAAGTAATAAAATATATGTTAAATTTAATGTTGTTGATCCTAAATAAGTTTAAACGTATAAATATTTGTATATTTCTAAATTTTAAATTTTTAGATTAAGACTTTTTGGTTAAAATAATTTTTTTTTAATTTTTGAAAACTTTTTGTAAAATTTTTACTTTTTTATTCAAGAAAACTGGAAAAACTACCGAAATCGGGAAAACTTTCAATTATTCAGTAAATTTCGAAAAAAAATCGGGAATATATAATTTATAATGAAATTCGGGAAAATCGGGACAATAAAAACTATATAAAAATGATCCTTTTATTGACTTTATTATATAACCTTATCTTCCCGAAGATGGCATCAATATTTGGTTTCGGGATTTTCCCGAAAAATTGAAGCCCTAGTTATAATATATCGATTACCGTTTGTCTGCTAAACGTGCAATTTATTTACATGTAAAGTGCCAGAGGATCGAAAAAGTGTCTGTAGTGGAAAAGGGGAGGGAATGGAATTAAGAAAAATTTATTGGGAACAGGAGGGAGTTGGAAAAGCTTTAAAAAACTGTTAAAAATCCAGAATATACTCGCACAAAAAAATAATTATTATAATTATAAAATTATTAATTTCACCTAATTTTAATTACCCCATAAATATTCCCCCAAATTTTTAAAAGTTACATTCTAATTTCAACAAGAATGCTGTTAATAATTTTTATTAAAATTTTATATACATTTTGTATAACCTTTTATAAATGTTTATTAAAATTTTAATGTTTTAAGTGATATTTTTCGATAACTGTGGACTGGAATGAAACTGTGGGATGAAAATTAATCAGGAGTAGGAGTGAAAATCCGATTTATTAACATCTAATCTACATTTATTTGTAAACTTATCCAAAAAAAGAAACTTTGTTTTACTTTAAAAGCACTAAATACAGTCACTTATTCATATGTAAATAAATATTTAATCCAAGGAGGGTTTAACCCCCGTTTATCCCTCTTCCTAATAGTTCAAAAAGTAGATCCTGTAACAAAATTTTGAGATTTCAGGGACATAAAAATGAACATTAAAAATTTGTTAAAATATAAAAAAATTATCCATCAAAGCAGATAAATTTTATTATTTTAAATTTTGTCAAAATTTTTAAAAAATTATCGATTAAATTCGTTGTGTTTTTCAAGGTGCGTGTTAAGGTTTTTTCAAAATAATATTTATTGGTCCCAATCGTTAAACGAATTCTACTAAAAAAACGCAATGTTTTAATTAATTCGTTTAAACCGTACTTATAAATTTGTTTACCAAAATAAAGTAAAAAAGCCAATCAAATCTAAGGTTATAGCGATTAGATATGTTATAATGGCTGATCATGTTTCCGTCAGACACTACTGTTTATTAAACAAAACTCATTTCAAATAAATTAATAAATAAATTTTTAAAAATTAAATTAATATTAATTGCTTTAAATTAGGAAAATTAAAATGTGTGAAGAGATACCTATTATAGACATAACTAATTTATTGAATGAAAAGCATAATTACGAAAGTGTGGCGCATATGATTGGTAACGCGTGTCGTGAGTTTGGATTCTTTTATATTATAAACCATGGAATTGATCTAAAGCTTCAGAAACGAATAGAAGATCTTAGTGCACAATTTTTTGCACTTCCATTACAAGAGAAACAAACGATTAGAATGACTGGCAACACATATAATGGATATTTTGGTGTGGATTCGGGTAAAGGCTCTCAAAACGATCGGAAAGAAGGCATTTATTTTTCTCCAGAAAAACACAGCGCTAATAGTAGTGACAATGAAACTGAATTTAGTGGCGAAAATCTTTATCCCAATATTTTAAATTTCCGAGAAACTATTATTGAATGGATCGATAAAATCAGTTTCTTATGCAAACAACTGATGAAAGCTATTGCTATCAGTTTAGGTTTGGATGCCAACTATTTCGACAACATATGCCCTATTCGTCAATTAAGAATTTTAAATTATCCTATTTTGGAACAGTCTGAGCATAATTCTGTCGCATTTGGTGTTAAAGAGCACACCGATTATGGTTTATTAACAATTTTAAAACAGGACAATACGGGAGGATTACAAATAAAGAGCAAATCGAAATGGATTGACGCGAAACCCGTTCCCAATAGTTTGGTTTGCAATATCGGCGATGCTTTAGATTTGATGACTGGTGGCGAATACCGGTCGACACCCCATCGAGTCATGTGTCCAATTTCTAATAATAGAATATCTATAGTATTTTTCTTTACTCCTAATATGAATGACAAAATGAAAATTATAGATGGATTTAGTGTGAAAGATAAAGGAAATGATGTCCGTTGGGATAATCAAGCACTTTATGAGTTTAATGGCAGTTTTGGTGAATATGTAACGATTATGATGAATAAGTATTGGTGACATATCTACACTTAATCCTATTCTTTTTAATACTTTAATTATTGAATAATATAAAGCTGTATTAAAATATGAATTGATATCAGACAATAAAATATTTGTATAGTATATGAGTAACAATATAGATTAATATCTAGATTCTAGACCTAAAAAATAGCAAATTTTGTGTATTAAATTAGTATTCCTACAAATTACTTTTAAAATAATCAATATATTTAATTAAAATTTTGCGGTTTTTGTGAACGGAGCTCACATCTAGGACCTAAAAACCATTTTGGGACCTGAAACTGGAGTTTTTCATGAACTATGACCAGTTCCGAGTCACAGTACAGGGAGTCAGACATTTACTCAGGACCTAAATTATAATAATTTTAAATAAAACAGAACGGTTTTATACATATACCATCCATTAGCAATGCCTTTTTATTAAAGATCATGTCTAACTTATTCTTATTTATATCATTAGAATAAAACAAAAATAATTTATTTAAAAATATTACTTTTATTGGTGCGTATTTGAGTAAATTAAGTATTATTTTGGTGCTTTATATGATTGGTGCTTTAATACCAATGAAATATATTTCAAGGTTTACTTAATTCACTTTTCGCTATTAAAATACTAATTTTAAGTATAGAGCAACAGGAAATCAAATGAAATTAGTTACGCAAAAATGTCGCTATTTCTCAAATGCGTAAATTTTAGAAAAAGTTAAAACGATCGATATTTTGTATTTAATAATTTGTATTTTGAAACTACATAAACATTTATATCTTCGCTTTATGTCAAAAACTGTTTATCTACCATTAATATTAGATATTTTTAAAGATAAATTAATTTCAATATATCTGTAAAGTATAAAAACATTTTTATTGCAATTTTCTAAATACACTGTTTTTTAGAAACTATTACATTTAAAATAGAAAATCTTTAGTGCAAGTTAAACAATGGCGAACAATCTTCGAATACTATTTGCTCCATTGGACAGTACGGCACACTTAAACGCGTGCATAGCTGTGGCGCAGAGTTTGCACGAACGCAACCATACGATTATATTCGCTATTGAAAACTCATTCCGTGGGAAGTTAACACCGTATGGTTTTGCTGAAGAACTGTATGAGGATTCTAGTCATTCGCCGTCAGATAACAATGGAGATCCATGGTGTGATTTTTTTAGAATATTTGAAGAGAAGTTAGCGCTATCACCGTTAGAAAAGACGAGACAGTTTAGTGTTTCATCGTTCGACGCGCACATTAGTTTAGTGAAGTCTAGTAACGATAGATTGAACGAAATCATTTCGCGTAATAAACCGGACGTTATAGTTGTGGATAATTACGTTTGCACGCCAGCTATAATTAACTGCGGCATTCCGTGGGTATTAATGGTTAGCTGTAATCCTTTAAACGCTATCGACGATCACCGCACTCCACCATCACGTTCTGGTAAATAAAGTTTTATTAAATTTTTTAGCTGAGTTTCTCAGACAGAAGTGTAGTTTATGGATATGAGCGTGTCTGTCGGTCCGACATGCGGTGGATTTAATTAAGTAAATTTTATGTAAATAAAGCTGTAAGGTTTAAATTGTAACGATAATTCACGAATCAAACAGAATACACTGACACATCAATGTCGTAATAGTGATAGAACCGAAAACAACCGAAAAACACTTTTTTCTAATCAATATAAATTATTCTGTTTTCACAGAATTTTACTCCTTATTTATGTCTAATTATAGATTAAAGTGAAACTGTACAGTACAGCTGCAGCTTTCTGTCACTTCATATCTCAATGCCCGTAAAAAACCTAGAAATAGAATTTTTGTGATAAAAGCTATCTTTTATTAATTATTTTACAAAACATTATTTAACGCTAACTCACAAATGTTGATGAAAGCGAACAAAACGTGTACTAATAAATTTAATAGAAAATATTAACAGAATAAATTTTATTATAGTTATTTACAAAATATTTATCAATATTAAAAATCGTATAAATTGTTCATTGAATTAAGCAAACAGTAGTTTAGAAAACTATCCGAAAGTGATTTTTGGACAGATCACCCAAATTTTAGTCATCATAAGTCGCTGTCAACTTAATTGTATTCCCGAAAAAATCTTAAATTTAATCCGACAAAAATTATCTTGGTTTTTTTGGATTAGGTTTTCCAATAAATAGCGATAAAACAAAATGGGTTGAATTTAGACATGAGATTAATCAGATGTTTCATAATAAATGGTCAAATTTCAACGATTGGGCAGTGAGTGAAGGCTCTAAACCGCTACCGGAAGGCAAGTTCATACCAGCATCGCCTTATTTAAACTTATACGGATATCCAAGAGAAATCGATTACACGGACGTAAGACCACTACCGGACAAATGGTTTCAATTGGACGGGTACTTTCGAACGATTTCGGGAAACACTTTCGAAATACCCGAAGCACTTAACAGTAAACCGGGAAAACTAGTATATTTATCTTTGGGATCAATTTGTTCGTCATTCGTAAGTCTTATGACAAGATTGGTGTCAATCCTAGGAAAATCGTCGCATAAGTTCATAGTATCGAAAGGTCCGCTTCACCACAAATACGAATTACCGGCTAATATGTGGGGCGAAAGTTTTTTGCCTCAAATGCAAATCTTACCGCTCGTCGATCTGGTGATCACACACGGAGGCAATAATACGGTTTGCGAAACGCTTTATTTCGGTAAACCTATGATCGTATTGCCGCTGTCTTTCGATGGTTACGATAACGCGCAGAGAGTGGAGGAAAAGGGGTTTGGGTTGAGAGTGGACCCAATTCGGTGCACTGAACAGCAATTGCTTTCCGCTGTTGACCGGTTAGTGAGCGATCAGCTATTGGTTGCTAAGTTGAGAGCGGTGTCCACTCGTATGCAATCGGAGAATAGTTTGGAGAAAGCGGCGAATCTCATTGAGAATTTGGTTTTTAAAAGCTAAAATAAAACAATCTATACATAGAGAACTCACTATTCCCTTTATATAAAAAATCGGTGAAAACCCTTTATAAATACAAAGCTGCTACCAGACAGACAGACATACAGCATAGTATTTGTGGTTAAGACAAGCAACGCGACAGACAAAGCTTACAAATGCACTGATTATGATATGAATATGTACATTTGCGTACTACACTGTAATTACTAAGGCCAACCAAATTCGGGGTAAAAATCATTCAAATTAGGGAGGGATTCGGGGTGTAAAAAAGGGCATTTTCGGGACAAATTCGGGCTACTTATAATTATAAAACTGTAAGAAAAAATTACAAACTTAAAGATTTTTCAAAATATTTTTTTGTGAATTTGAAAAAATTTTGTTTTTTTGGTAAAGTCTAAAAAGTTCAATCAAAAACTCGAAATTTTTAAACGATATATTTTAAAATATTTACTAAAAAATATTGAGGTTAACAAAAACACTTTGGATTTAATAGATAAATTTTCTCAATTTTGAAAATATTTCTCAAATATAAACAAAAAACATTGGTATTTTTTAAATAAATCAATAATTCGGGGTAAATCGGGGTAATTAGGGCTAAGAGTGCAAATTCGGTGAATTCGGGCAAAATAAATAGGGTTTATAGTACTTGGTTTATCATATAAAATGTCTATATAAGCGTGCCCGAAGGTTTATATGAACTATCGCGATTCGGGCGAACCCGAATTTGGTTGGCCTTAGTAATTACACTCAATCTCAAATGCAATTCTCACAAAGTATATGTAGAATAACGTAATATTAAACGGACCGATAAAATAATATTGACGCCTGGTCTTAACTACAACTACTATGAGATTGAACAGCGTTGGGGTCTCCTTTCAAATTTTTAAATTCAAAACGGGATTTAAGCGACAATATTTTTAGGCACATTTTTCAAACAAAATTTTTTTTCGAATATTTTTTGACCAAAACAAATCACGTCCCTATCAAATTACAATGATTTTTTGAAATCATTGCCCAAATTTTACAAAACTCATAAATTTTGGTGGACTGTAATTATCTCCTTTAATTTTTGTTTTGAAAATAGCTATTTTTTGTCCTTTAAATCTCAACCTTTTCAACTTTAGGGTTTGGGAGTATACCATGTGATTATGACACGTTAATAAAAAACATGGTTTGCTATTTTTTAATTTATTTTGTTGAACAATTATTCAAATGTTTTAAGTGCTTATGTAACCGATAAATGAAAATTATAAATTGATTTTATTTCACGAATAATAATTAAATTTTTAAAACTTAATATGTTACCACTAAAGCTGTTTACGGGTCGGTTAAACCGTCGGTTTCGCGGGTAGAGTTCCTTATCGGGTCGGTTCGGTTAAACCAAAATCATTTTACACGAACCCGAAAGTAAACCGACAAACAAGTTTTATTGACAAAAAATGGAACTTTTTCTAAATTTATCATCAAAATTAATAATGTTAACAATTCATTATTAAATAAAACGTTAAATATGTTAGCAATAGCAGAATAAAATAAATATTATTTGCATAATTAATATTAGAAATAAAATTATGGATTATATTATAGGATTTTTAGTCACTAACTATTTTTATATCGGTTTATCGGGTTTTCGGTTAACCGTCGGTTCGGTTCGGGTAGGTTAGGACTTCAAATCTCGGGTCGGTTAAAATCTTTGTTTTGTCGGTTTGTCTCGGGTTCCAATTTTAGTACCCGTTAACATCTTTAGTTACCACTAACTGATGAATACAATGATGTTTAAATTTTTTTTGTGAAATATGCTAATAAATCGATAGTTAAAACTATTAAACAGATTAAATATAATTTTAATGCAGAAGTGTTGGTTTTATTACATAAAATGTAATTAAATAAATAAATTGTAGAAAAAATAACGTCTACGGCCATATCACGCTGAATACACCGGTTCTCGTCCGATCACCGAAGTTAAGCAGCGTCGAGCCCGGTTAGTACTTGGGAGGGAGACCACCTGGGAATACCGGGTGCTGTAGGCTTTTTAGAATTTTTTTAAACTACGATTTTCGATTTATTTTTTTCTGGTTATAATATAGTAATTATAATTTTGCCAAATTATTAATGTAGTCATATTAACTTATAAATTAAAACAAACTAATTCCGTATATATTGCTGATAATATATTCATATTTATAATCAAAACTTCTTATTTGCGTACTAAATATTTTTTAAAATATTTTAAAATTTATAAAATAAATCCGATTGATAGCAAAATATTTACTCCTAAAGATGAAAACATAAATTTAGTCTATTTTATCTGAAAGATAAACTTTTTTAATTAATAATTAATCTAAAAAAACTTGATAATAAATAAAAATAGCATTAACAGATGGCGAACGCATGGCAATACAGACGCAAACGCATGGCATTCTATGGCATACTATGCCAGGCATACCATTAAATGCATTCGTTTGTCAGTCAAACCGGCGTTATATTGACTTATATTATTTTTGTTTAGATAAAACATTTCGTTTGCCAAAACGAGTGTTTAATATTTAATGAATAACTTTCAGTATTAATTAAACGAAAGATAATTTTTGCTTAATATAACGCGTAACTCGTTCTCATTAAGTATCACAGCGTTAAGCGCTAATGAATTACTATGTATTGGTTATAAATATGGTTGAATGACAATACTATACCGATCGTATAACTCATACAACCTGTATATGCATTCGCTAGTTGTGCCCTATTTCTGCTATATTTAATGTTTCATTTACAGTCTCGTGAATGACACTTTCGTTTTTTTATAATAATTTATATATAGTGTAACTGCAAATATCTATATATCGTAAGTGTGGGCCAACTGTTGTTTCGTTTCATTTTCAATAACCTTCATCTATACATCTCTACATCACTGCATCACATTTTCATCTGTTATTTAATCGGACGTCGAAATCGCATCAAACAATGTTATACCTGTTAATAAAGCATTGCTGTAATGGCAACAATGTGTCTCTAATATCACTGCCTAAACAATCGCTAATCGCCTACAAAACTAACTTAAACTTACTAAACTTAAACCATCGCTTGTGTCGCCACAAATCAGAGCAATCACAGTCACCGCCGGTTAAGAACGCGAAGAATGGCCCCAAACCGGAAGCACCCGTCACTAGTAAACCATCTGTGGATCCGATACCGTACAAGAACTTGACAATCGGTGTACTGAAAGAAGTTTGGACTAACGAAAGGAGAGTGGCGATAACGCCAGCAGCGGTCACCACACTCACTAAGAAAGGAATCACAGTTAAGGTGGAAAAAGACGCGGGACTTGAGGCCAAATTTTTGAACGCCGACTACGAGTCTTCGGGAGCGAAAATAGTTGACAAAACCGCTGCGTTTAATAACGATGTTCTGTTTAAAATACGCCAACCGACCGAACAGGAGGTACTACTATTTCGACCAAACTCGACACTTATTAGTTTCCTATTTCCGGCGCAAAATAGGCCACTGATCGATGGGTTGGCCGCGAAACAGATGAACGCGTTTGCAATGGATTGTGTGCCACGAATATCGAGGGCGCAAGTGTTTGACGCTCTCAGTTCAATGGCTAATATCGCCGGGTAATTACAGTATAACTTTTTATCGTTTAATAACACCAATTAATTTACGTTTTAATTAACATTTAGTTACAAAGCAGTTATCGAAGCGGCTAATCATTTCGGTCGATTTTTTACCGGACAAATAACAGCTGCCGGGAAAGTGCCGCCCGCTAAGGTGTTGGTTATTGGTGGTGGAGTGGCGGGACTCTCAGCGATCGGTACCGCCAGAAATATGGGCGCTATTGTTCGTGGATTCGACACCAGAGCCGCGGTTAAGGAACAGATCGAGTCTTTAGGCGCCGAGTTTTTGGAACTGGACTTTAAAGAATCGGGTGAAGGTATCGGCGGTTATGCCAAAGAAATGTCGAAGGAATTTATTGATGCGGAAATGAAACTTTTCGCCAAACAATGCGAAGAAGTGGATATTGTGATTACTACAGCACTAATACCGGGCAAAAAGGCCCCAACGCTTATAACGAAAAAAATGATCGAAAGCATGAAACCGGGTTCGGTTGTTGTCGATCTCGCAGCAGAAACGGGTATTGTATTTTGTATTATATTTCAAAATAATAAAATTAATTAGACTTATAATTGATATTAAAATACCTCTTATCACATGTGTAATACGAAAGGTGGTAATATCGAGACAACAAAACCAGGACAGCTTTACTCGTATAAGGACGTTACTCATATCGGTTACACAGACCTACCATCGCGTCTTCCAACTCAAGCGTCAACGCTATACGCTAATAATATCAGTAAATTGTTTCTATCGATGACAAAGAAGGACGACTTTTTTATCGATCTCGAGGATGAAGTGGTTCGCGGATCGATTATATTACAACAGGGAAAACTGCTATGGCCTCCACCGCCGCCAAAGGTAGTTCCCGCAGCCGCTCCATCACCGGCGCAATTGGCAAAAGCGCCGCCAAGAGAATTGCTTCCAGCAGATTATTTTAAAGCTACTCTGAAAGACGCGATCGTATACACCGCTGGTTTAGGTAGTAATTGTTAGCATTTAATTTTTGCTTTAGTTTAGTTACGTTTAATCTTGTAATATAAATTTCGAAATTTAAAATATATTTACCGTAAATATTATTGTTTAAGGAGCGCTGATCAGCTTGGGAGCAGTTTCGCCGAACACCGCATTTACCACAATGACCACAACATTTAGTTTGGCGGGAATCGTTGGTTATCATACAGTATGGGGCGTCACTCCAGCGCTTCACTCTCCACTTATGTCTGTGACGAACGCGATATCTGGTATCACAGCTGTTGGTGGACTTCTTTTAATGGGTGGCCAAATGATTCCGACTAATTTGCCACAAGCATTGGGTGCCACTGCGCTCACCATATCAACTATTAATATTGCCGGCGGTTTTCTTGTCACCAAACGTATGCTCGACATGTTTAAGCGTCCGACTGATCCGCCAGAATATAATTACTTATACGCAATACCTGCCGGTGTTTTTACCGGTAGTTACGTTTTAGCTGCTCTCAATGATTTACCTCAAGTTCATCAAATGGCTTATTTGGGTAATTCTTGAATTTTTTTTATCTGTTCAAATTTATAACTACTGTATATTCGATTTTTTACTTGCTTTTCTTTTATTTAAATTTACATACCTGTAAGTACTCTGTGATAAAGATCTGTTATATTTTAATTTAGATAACGTTAATCCATATCGGTATTAATTTTTATAAAAAAAATGTTGCAAATCAAAAACTATTCATTTTGTGTTCGAAAATTTTAAAAGAATGGTTTATTTTCTATAAAAAATGATGATTAGGCGCATCACTTTGCTGTGTGGGAGCATTGGCTGGACTATCATCACAAAAGACGTCTCGTTTGGGTAATACTCTAGGAATGATTGGCGTTGCATCCGGAATAGCGGCCACATTGGGACAAATGAATATATCACCAGAACTTGCCATTCAAATTGCCGCGTGTATGACCGGCGGCGGAGCGATTGGTCTGACGATCGCCAAGCGTATCGAAATCACTGATTTGCCCCAATTGGTGGCAGCATTTCACTCATTGGTTGGAATGGCAGCAGTATTAACGTGTTTCGCAACTTTTATGCACGACTTTCCCACATTCGCGACCGATCCCGCAGCCAATACTATTAAGACTGCGCTATTTTTGGGCACATATATCGGTGGCGTAACGTTTAGTGGATCTCTTGTCGCGTCAGTAACTCTTTTTATTATAGACTTTTTACAAATACATTATATCTTTAGAGAATACCTTACTTTTACATACCGGTATAGAGTAGTTTTGCAAAATGAGTATTTGCCTATTTTCGGAAAATTCTAGACACTGAAAAAATTAAAGGAAGCTAAACCAGTAATCATGCATATTTCAAACATTCATTACAACAGTTTTAACCTTGAATTAATAAGGAAAACAGATTATTTGTGCATTATTTATGCATGTTGTGTAACCAACCGTTATTACCGGTATATTATATTGACAAACATTACTTTAATTTTTTTTTGTAAAAACGTATTTCTCGTAATTTTATAAATCTAATTGATTTTTATTGAAAATAATATTATAGTTATGGTAAACTTCAAGGACTTCTTAACTCTGCACCGCTTCTACTGCCTGGTCGTCACGTAATTAACTCGGCATTACTTCTCGGAAATGTTGGCGCATTGGCATATTTTTTCGCTGTTCCAACCGAAATCGCTGGACTTTCTTCGTTGGGCGCGACGGCCGCTCTGTCCTCCATAATGGGTGTAACGCTAACGGCTGCGATCGGAGGCGCAGACATGCCTGTTGTGATAACTGTGCTCAATAGTTATTCCGGTTGGGCGCTGTGTGCCGAAGGATTTATGCTTAATAATAACCTGATGACAATCGTTGGCGCTCTTATTGGCTCCAGTGGTGCGATCTTATCGTACATCATGTGCAAAGTATTTTCCCATTTTATTAAGTTTTAGTTTTTATTAATACCGTACCAAATATTAACGTTAACATATTGACCGTACCATAAATTTATTTTTAAAGTTATATTTTAATTTTTTTTGTTACATAAAACGTTTATGTTTCCAAAAGGCAATGAACCGTTCGCTGCCGAACGTAATTCTCGGTGGTTTTGGCACAGCTCCGACATCGACCAAAGTTATTACCGGAACGCATACCGAGTGGAATGTCGATCAAAGCGTGGAAGCGATATGTGAGGCGAAAAATATCATCATAACACCTGGTTATGGTCTATGCGTGGCTAAAGCTCAATACCCATTGGCAGAAATGATTAAAGTTTTGCGAGAAAAGGGCAAAAATGTTCGTTTTGGCATTCATCCAGTGGCTGGTCGTATGCCTGGACAGCTCAACGTGTTATTGGCCGAAGCGGGTGTGCCGTACGATATCGTACTCGAAATGGACGAAATAAACGAAGACTTTCCTGAAACCGATTTAGTGCTAGTAATTGGCGCTAACGATACGGTCAATTCTGCGGCCGAAGACGATCCGGATTCGATAATCGCTGGCATGCCTGTGCTTCGAGTATGGAAAGCGAATCAGGTATGCGAATATTGTTGCTTATTCTTAATAACATTTCATTAATTCACTCGTTTTATTACTATTCTCAGGTTATTGTGATGAAACGAAGTTTAGGCGTCGGTTACGCTGCGGTCGATAACCCAATTTTCTACAATCCAAACACTTCTATGCTTTTAGGCGACGCGAAAAAGACTTGCGATGCTTTGGTATCGAAAGTTAAGAAAAATTTTGGCATTGAGTAACAGAACAATTAGCGATAAATAAAAGTAAATTATGTTATATTTATGGTAATTAAACTAGGATTTTAATCAAATTTAATTAATTTAATTATTTATGAAAAAAATTAGATCTTTTAAAAAATTTTGAATGAGATTATATTTTAAATAAAGAGAGAAAAAAAGCGATCGAGAAATCGCGTTTACGAAACTATGATTTGATTAAATTTCTCATCTAAATTATTAAAGATGGGTTTCTTATCGGTTTGGTTCGGGTAGTTCATCAAATTTCTCGGTTCGGTTCGGTTCGGGTTAAATATAAGCATTAAGTAAACTTTCGCAGGCAAACTGGAAATAATTCGTTTTATGTTATAAACTATTTAGCCATTAAAGTGGATAATTGTTTAATTTACTCAAAAAATGAAGTTAACTGTCAGATAATATTAAAAAGCAAACACAATTCAAGTGAAAGTTTTTATGAATTAAAGGTGTTATATAAATTGTGCTCAATTTATCTAAAATATTTGGGTTACCAATATAAATGCGTTTGAGAAAGTAATACTGCATAAGACAGCGTAATCTGCACTTATTTTATTGATATAACTGCACTTAATGGAGAGCCCTTGAAAGCATAATTTTTGCTTCAAAACAACGCGATAACAAATACTGTATAAGTTATACAGTATAACACTTACTGTAGAATTACCATTAATTCGGTTCAAAGTACACGCTCTTATTGACTGTTATGAGTGCATTTATTTATACAGTATTTTCATAATGCGTTGACTATTCAGTTATGTTTTACCGATAAAAAAATTTAACGTTAATAATTCGGTAAATAAAATTTAAATGCCAGAAGTAGTATACAGTATACCATAATATAATTAGGTTTAGGAGTAAAGCTAATTTTTTTGATAATTATAAATACGTATCGAATACATAAACTTTGTACGTTTAATGTTATTTTAAAGCGTCGGTATTAAATATATTAATTCATTCAGACATTTGATACTTTTGTTTTGTTCAAATGATGTGTGTGTAGTGTATGCCAATCAATATATGCGAAGCCAATTAAAAATTTGCTGTCTTAATAAGTTTTAAATATAGTAGTATATACCAGTTTGTGTTTTCGTAACGTTATGGGAATCGAAAAACAACCGATTGGTTTATCAGTAAATAAGATCTAAAGCGATATAAATATAAACTAAAGTTAGTGGCGGTTCGGTTTAACCGCGGTTTTAACCGCTAATGTATTTTTATAAGATATTTTACTACAACATTTTTCAAAAATGATCTAAAAATGATTATAATGATTAAAAAGCATAATATTGTAACGCTGAACAGGCTCTCAACGTCTTTTCGATACCAACTATTTAGAATTCGGGTGCTGTAGAGATTCTACGAATTGAATTTAGAATGAATTAAATGATTTATTTATTATGAAATAGGAATTTTAGACTTTAGAAAGAACTCGACAAATGTTTAATGCAATTTTATGATAACTACCTCAAAGTGGTATACTACTACTAACTTTATATTTATATACGATTATGTCTAGAAATTGTGTTTTTACTTTTTCTAACAACTTTCCCTTCACTTCTTTAGACCAAAATTTTTTGATAATTATCTACATGAAAAATGCTAAAAAATGACCCGTTTTATGTTAAAGTCTTCAATAAGAAGTTAAAAATTATTTTTGTAATTTTTAAAGTAATATGAATGGTCGATAAAATTTTTCTAAAAATTCTGAAAAATATTTTTAAGATCTATAAATAGTTTAATTTTTGAAAAAAAAACAATTTAAAAATTGTCGTATAAATCCGAAGAGTTTTGCAGACCCCATCGAAAATTCTAAAGTAAATTTCAAAGAAAAACGATTGTGTTACAAAAATTATTTAAAATTTCCAAATTTCTTTACAAAAAAGATACTAAAGTAGTTTTCGTCTGATTATTTTTTAAAAAATTGAGTAACTATAAAATTTTAATTTTTTGAACTTTTGATAATTTTTAATTAATTAATTTTTTTTGGATTATTTATTAAAAATTAAGTGCTATTTTTAATGCAATTTTAGCACAATTTTGCAGCAATTTATAGCGTAATTTGATATGCAATAAATGCTATTATTTTGAAGCTCTACTTATTAACAATATCTCTTTGCATTTCAAACTGTTAAACTTTTTAAATGTTAATTGTGTTAATTAGATATAAACATTACTTTTTGAGGACATAACAAATTCTCAAATATTCGGACAAATATATTTCAAAATGTAAATTTTATGCGATTTTTGAGAAAATAACTGTTTATTTATATATTGGGACAATTTTTAAAAATTGGGACAATCCCTGAATTGCCAGCTCTACTTCTAACCCAGTTTGTTACTGAGTGTTGCAAAACCACTAACGTGTCACTGAGAATCGTCGCTTCCACTGCACAGTTGTTTATTAGCGTTTAGCGTTTACAGTACAGTATTCGATACATTAGTTTAGTTGCTCGCATACTAACTGCGTGTATCGGCTATAAGTTTTTCTAAGTTTTATCACTATTTTTTCGCCAATTTTATATTTAAGTGGTATCGCACTGCGAAAACACCTCTCGAAAGCAGTTATCTTTTTGCTGATATAATTGTTTTATATAATCATTCACTTTCTAGTTGTAATTGTATTATCGTTTCTGCTAACAAACAAAAATAACTATGGAAAGAGACAGAGCTTCGGACCAATTAAAGGAGTTTAAGGAAAATCAGACATTCAAGAATGTAAGTTGAAATTATGATTAGTTATTAGTATTTCATATTTAAAAAATAATTTACATTAAAAATTCATAACTGTAATCAAACTGAATAATGATGATATAGACGGACAATGTGACCACACTATTCGGATGTCCGATCGGCGATAAGACAAATACGGTTACAGTTGGACCGCGAGGACCGGTTTTGCTTCAGGATGTCCAGTATCTCGAAGAGATGGCGCACTTTGATCGCGAACGCATACCGGAGCGAGTGGTGCACGCGAAAGGTGCGGGTGCTTTCGGATATTTCGAGGTCACTAAACCCGATATTCAGAAATACTCGAAAGCGAAAGTGTTCGACACCGTTGGCAAACAGACACCACTTGCTATCCGTTTTTCGACTGTTGGCGGTGAGTCTGGTTCGGCAGACACTGTTCGCGATCCGCGAGGCTTTGCGGTTAAGATTTACACTGAGGATGGAAATTGGGATTTAGTTGGAAACAATACGCCAATCTTTTTCATTCGAGACCCGCTATTATTTCCGTCATTCATTCACACTCAGAAGCGTAACCCACAAACTCATCTAAAAGATCCGGACATGTTCTGGGATTTTATGTCGTTAAGAGCGGAAACTACCCATCAATGCCTGTTCTTGTTCTCCGATCGTGGCATTCCTGACGGCTATCGTCATATGAACGGCTATGGTTCGCATACTTATAAGTTAGTGAATAGCAATAACGAAGCGGTTTACACAAAGTTTCACTGGAAAGTGGATCAGGGAATCAAGAATTTGGACGTATCTGTTGCCGGAAGACTTGCCAGTAAATTCATTAAAATTTTACAAACAATATTCTTTTAATAAAAAACACAATTAACATATTTCGTTGAATGGTCTGTAGGCGATGACCCTGACTATTCACTCCGAGATTTGTACAATGCTATCGAAAACAAGAACTACCCGTCGTGGACACTTCAAGTGCAGATAATGACCTTCGATCAGGCGAAGACTTGGCGTTTTAATCCGTTTGATTTAACTAAGGTTTTTATGCGCATTAAAAATCACAATGACATAGATATAACATTTAGTGATAAATAAATAAATTGATAAACAATGCGTTTTTATTACTAATACAAGGTTTGGCCTCATAAAGACTATCCGTTGATTGAAGTCGGAAAAATGGTGTTGAATCGTAATCCGCGAAACTATTTCGCTGAAGTGGAACAGTCGGCGTTCGAGCCCTCAAATCTTGTGCCCGGAATCGAGCCGTCGCCGGATAAGATGCTTCAGGGAAGACTATTCGCTTACTCCGACACACATCGACACCGGTATGTGTCATACACTAGTTTTCGTATTTTTTTATTGTATCACATTAAGAATAATGGCTTTGTTTTTCGTTTCTACGCAAACCGAGAATAGCTATAAGTCCCAGATTTTTATATATGAAATATATATTGTTATTTAGTGCACACAATCTATCTAAAGGCTATCTCTAATTATATATGACTATAAATACTGAAATAAAGTAACAATTATGTTACTTTTTAATAGCTTCAAAAAATTTGATAATAAATTTATGAAATGATTATGAATATCTCAATGATAGTCTTGGCGCAAACTACAACCAAATTCCAGTAAACCGCGCGAAGTGTCCGCTATTCCATCCAACAAACCGCGACGGACCGTATTGTTTCGACGAAAATCAATCAAACCTTCCCAACTATTGGCCCAATTCTTTCCTAAACATCACTTCGAATCCAAAGTACAAGGAACACAGACAAAGCGCGTCTGGAGATGTAGACCGACACGAGTCGGCCAATGAAGACAACTTCTCGCAACCCAGCGATTTCTGGAATAACGTATTGACAGCTGAAGAACGCGAACGTTTAGCTAACAATATTGGCGGTCATTTAGCTCAAACGCAGCCATTCATTCAGGAGAGAGCTATCAGTAACTTTGAGAAAGTTCACTCGGAATTGGCGCTCAAAATTCGTGTGGCTCTTAAAAAGTTTAAGGTATATAATGCTATTTATTTATTTTTTGTTGGAATTTTGAATAAACAATTCTTTGTATTTTTTTTAGAGCGGACTTTAATCAATTGAAAAGTGCACTTTTATAACCAAAAAAACTATGTTCTGAAACAATGATGTTTCTTATGATTCATTTTTGGATTTCTTAATATAATTATAATTTCGAAACATTTACTGTATTTTTGAGCAGATTTTTCCCGATAACATTTATAATTTTATTTTTATTTGATTTCTGATGAATGCGTATAAATTTTTCAGTTTTTAATAAAAATTTTTAAAATAAACAAAACTCGTAAATACGTTTGAATGCCAATTTTATTGAATTTTATCGCATATTTTTATCGTTAAATAGACGTGTTTTTTACAGATATATTCAATAAAATGTGTTGTGAACACACCATAAATGAGGAAAAAGCGTTTCGTAATAAAATTGTCTCAAGGGTTTTAAATATCGATAATTCAAAACATCAACTGTTGCTAAGCCTATATTAATATAAAATTATTACATGTTTGAATTAATTAATTGATTAAAAAATTTAAGAGAATCCATCGTATGATTTTTATCAGTGAAAAATCAACAAAAATAAGGTATACATGCGAGGTATTAAAAATATACTGTTTTTTCAATGGTTTAATGATTTTTGTTTGACTAAATCACTTTTGTTATATCGGGTGATAAATGCAGATCAAAGATAAAAATAGAAAGGAACTAAAAATATATATTAATGCTAGTTTAATACTGACATGTGATAACGTACGTATAAGTTTTAAATAGATATTTTATGCTTTTGCTGTTTTAAATACAAGTTACCGGTAGATGAGTCTGCAGATTCAATGTCTGTGCAATAGCAACAAAAAAAGAGTTGAAAATAAAGCAAAAAAAATAACAGATTAGTTTTATATCACAAACAGATAAACATTTGATAAGTTATTAGTTGTGGTTTAAATTTTAAAAATTATCTTTTTTCCTTTACATTGTTCACATTAGACTCCGAAACGGGCCCCCGATTTGTCGGGCCCCCGACGATTTTCCTCGGGCCGGGCCGGGTTCGGGCTTAAAATAAAAATTGTCGGGCCGGGCCGGGCTTTGATTTAAATATTTCAAGGCCCGAAACTCCCCTTGATATGAAGTATATTCCAATAACATTAGTCTTGTAAACGAAATTATGTTAAGCTTACTTAATAATAACATTAAAATAACTATATTAAAGCATAAAATATTTTTAAAAATACAAGATTTATCATTTAATTATGAAATTATCTTATTTTTAGAGCGAAAAACAATTATTATTAATTGAGCGCCCCATAGTATGTCGGGCCGAATCGGGCCGGGCCGGGCCACAACCTATCGGGCCTTAGTCGGGCTCGGGCCTAAAATATTTTATGATTTCGGAGTCTAGTTCACATGATTTAAATTTATAATTATTTTTATTCGATTTTTTCTTGATATTAAATTGAATTAAATTAAACAATATTTATTTATCAAATAATAAAAAATATTAATTTTTACTTTTTGATTTAAATATAAATATTGATGCAGCAATCGTGAGAATTAACAAATTTGAATTACTAAATAAAATATTTTTCTGAAAATAAAACAATTTTTTTATCCTATTGTATGCAATGTATGCTAATACAATATTGTGAAAATTTTTCAAAAATTAATTCATATTTAGTGTAGTTTTTTTATTTTGGCAGTATTTATTTTTACTGCTAAACTATTGAATAATCTATTCTTAACAGATAAATTGGTATGTTTTATGAAAGTATTTTTTAGAGCTTGTACTTGTAGACTATATTTTGCACTATTTTCCGGCCTAAAACTATTTAATAAAAGTAGTATAATTTAAAAATCTAGTTTGGAAATACTATACAACAAAAATTGTTTGATTATTTTCCGGAAAAACTATACTCTATAAACAATTCCGAATCTAAAGAAAAACTAAATTTTTGACAATTAAATTCAATTACATGCAACAGAATAATACAAGTTTATTTGAATAATAATATTTAATAGTTGTTTTATTCAAAATTAAACAAAACTATTTAATATGTGGGACATCCTCTAATTTTAATTTTGGCAGGAAATTGTTGCTCGTTTTTTGCGCTTTAGTTTTTTGGGCATTTATTTTTAAAAACAAAATTTTAAAGTTCGACTTCATTGTCAAACGTAGTTAATCGGCACAATAACGATATTAATTGGAAGGAAGTGCAATGATATGATATTTTCTCCCTAAACAAATATTTTTGCGTGTGATTTCTTCTATTTTCTATATGAAAATGATTTGTCGCTGCATATAATATGAGTGTAATAATTTTGAATTAATGAAATATTTACACCAAATAATTTTTAACACAATTTTTGTGAGCTTTTGTTAACGTATTTTCACTTTATATCTGGCATGTTATACGATATTAATCAATCAATAGTGTTAGTGAAGTTCCTTTTGGTTGAGATAAATTTAATTCAATGGAAAATATATCTCAAAAAGCTAGTTATTGAAAAAAAAGAATCATCATTAAACACATTATATAAGAGTATGCCCGGTTCTTATAATAAATATAATAAATTTTCTCATTCAAAAACCGATTTCTTCATTTTTAAAAAAATTAAATTATATTATAAATGAAGAAACGCTTTAATTTAATGGGATTTAATTGACAAAAACGGACCGACAAAAATAAGCTTAATTTCTCTGAGAAAGTCAGCTAAAATTATTTTTTAAAGGAACCATGTAATTATAGAGTGAGCGTTCAAAAACTAAATAAACTTAACTGCGACGTTAAATATTCAGAAGTTTAGATAGAATTTTAAACCATTTGTTTATTTAAAGTAAAGAATTTTAAAGATCAAGTTTTCGTGTATGTAAATATTTAAACAAAATATACACTTATTATATTTAAACAATTTAAACAAAATATATGGTAGTATGTATACACTTATTTTCTTGTGTGGCATAAAATTTTGTAATCTTTCGGATGGAAACCTGTGAGAAGATTTTGAGGGATTAAATCAGCGCAATGTGCGCCACCCATCAACTCGATTCTGATCGATTGCATTAAACGTACGACAGTTATAACGAGATTGTTTTTCGCGAGTTTCTCTCCAGGACACGCTCGTCGTCCCAATCCGAATGTCGGCGAACTTTTACCACGATTTTTGATTAATTCGCCCGTAATTGGGTCTAGAAATCGGTTCGGATTAAATACGTGCGGTTCGTGCCAATAGTTTGGGTCATGGTTTTGTGCGTACAAATTAAATATAACGCGCGTATTCTTCGGTATTTTGTAACCGTTTAATTCGGTGTTCGTAGAAGTGGTGTGCTCTAAACCTATTGGAGCCGAAACTCTGTATCGAAGAACTTCCAACACGAATGCGTAAGTATATGGTAGTAAATTAATGTCTTCCATCGTTAAAGAATGAGTTCCAATATTTTCATGAATTTCGTTCGAAATCTTTTCTTGGATTTCTGGATAATTACCCAGAATTAGTAGAATCCATCGAAGCGTTGTATGCGTAGTATCGGTTCCGGCTTGAAATAAATCGCTTACAACCATAATTAGATTATTGTCGGTATAGTATTTCGCGCGATCAGAGTTTTCAATGATTGCTTCTGCTTTTGCTTCGAGAACACAGTCTATAAAATCGCGAGTTATTCCTGCAAAAAATAATTGTTTGACTTTTTTTTTAAATTCTAACAATTTATGGCTAATTTAAAAAATTAAAGAGCAATAAAAATTTATCAAAATTTACTTGATACTCATTAGTAATTAGTCATTACCATAGAACGGATTATTAGGGTCACAAAGTTTAATATTAGAGTAGAGTTAAAGAGCATAAAATATGCAAATTCGAATCAAAATTATGGCATTAAAATTTTATAAAAGCAGTAATTCCAATCTATGTTAAAGTTTTTTTGCAACATATGGAATGAAATAACATGTATTTTCTGAATAAAAGTATTAAAATATATTTCCTTAAAATTCGAAATTTGAAGTCAAAAATTAGGATCATATATTAAAATAAGGGTAAATTAGGGTTCTGAAAATAAGGGGAAATTAAATTAAGGTATACCCCAAAAATTAATTGTATAAAATTAATGAATGCTTGCTCTATTTAAAGTGAAAATTTTTAACTTAATTTTTTTCAAAAACTTTTAATTTAACATTATAAGAAATTGAGTGCTAAAATTAAAATTTAGTGTCATTTATGGTGTTAAATTGAAATTTAGGGTAAATTCGGGTTATTTTGGGCATACCCTAAAAATCGGCTCTATACTCATCACTCAACAATTAATTTTAGTTAATAATCTATCAGTTGATACCTTTGGTGATTGATTTTTTATGCTCGATAAAGTGTTTGCTGGTTATATTAAACGATGCTTTCATTGAATCGATAGCTTGCAATTCTTTATGATAATAAAACGGTCTCAACCATGGAATAAAATCACTCACGAGACCATTGCCCAGAATTTGATAAAATTCTTCATTCACTCGTTTTCCGTCCAAGAATTCCTTATCGTCGAGCGAATACTTCTTTCCATAAGCGATTGCAGCGATATTGTTATATATCATTAAATCGATATATTTAATTGGATTAAAAAATTGTTTTTCATTCAACATTAACTCGATTACGTCGTCCGCCACACTGTTTAACAACTGTGACAACTTTTCGTTGTTCGAAAATTTTCTATATAACATACAATATATAATTCGAGTAAATATATAAAATTAAATTATTTATGATCACTTTATTTAAATATATTGATTGTAATGATAAACCTAGAAGCCAATTGTGCCACTTTCTTCAATGCTTCCCAAGCGGGTCCCGATGACGCAAATACGTTGTCGTTTCCATGTCTAAAAATTCTGTCTTAATAAACTTAATAATTAATTTTACTATTTTTTTATTTAAAGATATAATCATACATATAGAATATTTGCGATTTAGAATAAAATAAAGTATCCTAAATATATTTTTGATTTTTCGTTGCAATATTTCTTTTTGGGAAAATTTTGCTAACCATTAAACTTAGGGTTATTTGATACCATAAATCTTAAAATATGATAATCTACACATTAATGTAATTACTTTGGATGTCTTACTTAAAATACTATCATCTCTGTCAATGAAATCATTTTTTCGGATAATGTTTGCCTCATAACTCAATTCGTAATTATTAACAACAATTAAAGGCGACGAACCAATCCATAAAGTGAACACTTGACCATACTTTTTTGCCATTTCCACGAACTTAAAAACAGGTGGAATATCGGTTATCGGTGTTCGAAAAACTAGACCAAAATTTTATTTGAAAAAAACCAATAATTAAAAATTAAAATATTTTGAATTTTGACCAGTTTTCTGTAATTGGCCAAGATTTAAGTTTTCACAAAATTCATTGGTTTCGATGGACAATTTTTTCAAAACTTTGGATAAAGGGGTCAAATTTTTTCAACTTTTTAGAGAGGAGTATACCTCGTACAGATCTCTCTTGGGACAACCTGTTTCAAAATTGGATTTAAAGTAAATTGATTTTTTGTAGTATTTCAGTTTGAAATATCTAGCCAGCTTAAGACAAAGCTTATACAAAATTCATTATAATACTGTAGAGAAAATTTTTAATAAAATCATACGCAGTGTGTTTCCAATGATAGGTAACGGAAATGGTCCTCTAGGGTACGCATTGATTTGTTGAACATAGTTATAGATGTAGTAAACAACAAACGACACCAACAATGGAATCGTAATATTTTCGAGTACTTCCTTCAAAATCGTGTAAAATAATATCATTTTTATTAATTTAAATAGTGTTTAGAGTATATTAATACATATTAGTTTTCAACTTTAACCTAACTTTAACAACTTTAATATAATATTCTCTTTTAATAATTTTAATAATTTTCGTTATTAATTTCATTCGATAACATCTCAATGATAAAATAAGTCTATCAAATTGAATTTGATTGATAAAATAAAACTTAATGTAATAGTAGAGAGAAAAGAAAATGTGTCCAAAATGATAAGATGCTGCAAACGATGATAAGACTCGCGGGTATAAACACTACAACTCTTATATTCATAACTTTGTTTTAATTTTTGTATAGCATATACCGCTATCTTTGAGGCATATTTTAAATCATTTGATTAATAATAATAATAATTTTCATATTTTGAAAGTTTACTAAAAATACTAATTTAATCAATACTAAACATCTAAACATGTCTCATATGTTCAATTAGTTTTTTACTAACATATTGTACGTGTATTTTTGTTACTATGCAAATATTTTTTGCCATCAGTGGACATAATGTTCACAAATAACCAAACAAATTGCCATTTGATTTATGTGGTGGTATATGTAGAATGTGCCACTAATTCGCAACGTTTAAACAATGATTTCGTACAATTTATTTTTGCCTTAATTGCGAGAAACATTTTCAATATTTACTTATTTCAAATGTAATGTAATCATACAAATATAATCATAGATAATAGCAAAGTTAATTAAAATGTTTGGTCGATTGCGCGCCACTAATACTCAAATTGATAGGAAATAGCCTTGAAAATTACCAAATTATAAATAAATATTTCCTAATAACCACAGAAAATATAACATTAGTTTGACATGAATTGGTTGAGTAACGTCACACCAATACCTGCTGACAAAATCTACGCCATTCAACACCAGTATATCACTGACGAGCGAATCAACAAAATAAATCTTAGTATTGGTGTGTACAGACAACAAAATGGGCGAACATTTGTTCCCGAATCAGTGCTCGAAGCGGAACAGCGAGTGCTGTCAAACCAAATGCACAAAGAGTACGCACCAATCGAGGGATTCGCCGATTTTCGTATGAGTGCCGCAAAATATCTGTTCGGCGAGAATAGCGATATTATTCGCAACGAATCTCACGCTACAGTTCAGTGTATCGGCGGTACAGGCGCTCTAAGCGTATGCGCTAAGTTTTTGCACTCATTTCTACCACGCAATCGCACGGTATATCTGCCACAACCGACTTGGCATTTACATGCAGGCATTTTCGCTGATCATGGGTTTAGTATCGAGTATTACCGGTATTGGGGCCAACAATCCTATAATTTCGATTTCGACGCATTAATCGCTGACATCTCAAACGTGCCGTTTCGCTCGATTATAGTGTTTCACGCGATCGCTCATAATCCTTGCGGTTGCGATCCAACGCCACAACAGTGGCAACAGATTATCGCACAAATAAAGAGCAGAACGTTATTTCCGGTTCTGGACGTGGCGTATCAAGGATTCGCATCCGGAGATATCGAGACTGATGGTTATGTCGTGAAATTGTTTGCGAAACAACTGACTGAGTTTGCAGTTGCGCTAACATTTTCGAAGAATATGGGTTTGTATGGCGAAAGAGTCGGTTCGCTTAGTATAGTGTGCTCATCCGTTAGTGACGCGAATAACGTGATGTCGCAGTTGAAACGAATAATTCGTCCAATTTATTCGCATCCGCCGAATAACGGCGCAAGAATTGTTACCGAAGTGCTCAGTAATCCAGCGATTTATGAGAAATGGTTGATCGATGTGAAAGCTATGACCGATAGATTAAACGGTGTGAGAACGCAATTACGGCGAGTGTTAACTGATATGGAGTGTGAGAAGTCTAGTAGTAATGCAAACAAATGGGATTATATTTGCGCACAGATTGGATGGTTTTGGTTCACCGGTTTTAGCGATCGACAAATCGAAACGTTGCGCAACGAGTTTGCTATTTATATCGCAGATAATGGTAGAGTTAATCTATCGGTTATTAATGAGTGGAATGTCGAACAAATTGCAAATGCTATGCATTGTGTTTCGTTGTAATCAATTTATTACTGGATTTTTGATTAAAAACATTAAATTATATGATATTATTGCTTAAATAGTTAAATAATTAATTGTTTATGGTCTTTGATAATTGTTTTTTGGTCTAAAAATAATATATTTTCATTATTAAAAGATAAATATTGTACTTATAAAAGCGTTAATAAAGTAATTTTAATGTTATTTTAAATTAGCTTAACATAATCTCTTTTTACAAGACATAAGTTATTGGAATAAACTTCAAGATCAAGGATCGTTTCTCGCCGTGAAATATTTAAATTAAAGTCCGGCCCGACATTTTTTATTTTAAGTCCCGCGGAAATCATCGGGCCCGACAAATCGGGGGTCCGTTTCGGAGTCTAATCTGCACAAATCCCCTCAAAAGACGCTGAGCTTTGAGCTTTAGATTTACACTAAATTTATCATTGGACGTCAAACATGAATTTGTCAATTAATTTTAAATAATTTAAATTAAAACAATTATTTGTGTAATGAGTGAAGTGATTGTATTGCTTGTGAGTCACAATGGATGTCAATTAATATTATTTTAAGTAAACATGACATCATATTTTAAATTAATATAATTGTTGAAAATCAGTTAATAAACTGTTTAACAGTTAATATGATTAACCATTTAAAAACGTTTTATATTTTAAATGAATTTAAATTATAATGAATTTAAATTCAATTATAATTAATATTTAACAATGAAATTCAGATTTTTTCGCGTTTTAACAAACAAAATAAACTTTGTTAATAAAGTGAAGTGATTTATTTAATTGTTAGCTAATCGTATATAAATATTAAAAATTAGTATAACTTTATTATAAATCGGAAAATGATTGACAGTTACTT